>JAREIK010007680.1:0-41253 GCA_029783825.1 Sapria himalayana
TTCAGAGTTTGGGTTTGAAGAAGGTAACTGAAAAGAAAGCTACTAGAAGTAATGGACCAAAAAGCAAATTATTTGGCTGGAGGAAACATAGTATATTTTGGGACTTGCCCTATTGGAAGTCCAATTTAATTCTTCATTACTTAGATGTAATATATATTGAAAAAAATGTTGTTGACAATGTTTTCAACATTGTGCATAATTTAGACGTTAAAATAAAAGACACTTTAAAATCAAGACATGAGCTGAATTATTACTATCGGTGTCCTGAATTTAAACTGAATGAGGAAATAGGAAAATTGCCTAAAGCTTCCTACACACTTGATAAGAAGGCAAGACAGATATTGTGTGAATGGGTTTAAAATTTGAAATTTTCTTATGGTATGTGTCAAATATGGGTAGATGCATGGATATGAAGAATCTTAAGTTATTTGGAATGAAAAGTCATGACTGTCATGTATTTATGCTGAGATTAATACCAATTGCATTCCATAAATTTCTTCCACTATGTGTTTGGAAGGTCCTTAGATAACTTGGTTTGTTTTTCAAACAGTTAACTCCAACCACAATTAAAATAGATGACATGGTGAGGCTGGAGAATGACATTCCACTTATTATTTGTAAGCTTGAACGGATATTCCCATCGAGTTTTTTTGACTCGATGGAGCATTTGTCGGTCCATTGGGCATATGAAGCAAGAATTGCAGGGCTAGTACAATTCAGGTAGATGTATCTTTTTGAGAGGTAAATACATATAATTTGATGTGTTTTATTATTTAGTACATTAAGTATTATTGTAATTTAATCTAATTGAAACCTAACATTATGGATGTAAGTATCTTCGTAAATTGATATTGAATGTTAGAAACAAGGTAAAAGTTGAAGGTTCAATTTGCAATGCATATTTAATAGAAGAAGCATCGTCATTTTGTTCTTATTATTTTGAGATCAAAAAAATACAAAGGATAGAAATGTGTCACGAAATTATGAACGTCATGTGATGGTAGAAGATGATTCTATGGACAAACTATCTATCTTCAAGCACCTTGGAAAATCATTTGGAAGAGCAATGAAAAGATGTATGATAGATAAAAAGTACTAAGTAACCCGGAGCTATGTTTTACTTAATCATGAGGAGGTTGCACCATATATTGAGTATGAATACCCAAAATGGTTGCAGGTTTAATCATAGTTTAATTTTATCTTTAATAAGAATTATTAAAAATTGATGTACATTTTTTTTCTCTCATTTTATATTTGTGGAGTATTTATGTTGAGCAATTAAAATATAGGCATCCAGCAATTTCCAGCAATGATGTTGATTATATGCTAGAAACTAAATTTGCGAATTGGTTAAAAAATTATGTGAATATAATTAAGTTTTTTATTTTTGAATTATTTAATTTATTAGTAACTTTTATTTGTTAATATCATTTTTTTAATTTATGTCACAGGCAATTGAACTTCAAATGGAGATTCAAATATTTTCATTCAGAATCTAAATAAAGGCCCGTTTAGATATGTGACAACCTATCCTGGGTATTTTTTTAATGGTTATAAGTTTCACACAATCGGGCATGGTTCTTGTAAAATAATAATGAATAGTGGTGTATGCATTAAAGGCTCATGTTATAGTGCAGATGAGATGATTATTATGGTCAACTCAAAGAAGTTATTGAGTTGGAGTATCCTGGACTCAAAAATAACAAGATTGTATTATTTAAATGTGAGTGGTTTCATCATGCACGAAATGTGGGCTTAAAGATTCATTCAGATTATAAGCTAGTCAATGTTAACCATAAATGCAAATATAATCGATATGAGCCATTTATTATGGAAGTTCAAGCTATTCATGTATATTATTGTACATATCCGAGTTTATTTCATGATAAGAGAGATTGGTGGGTGATTTGCAAAATGAAAGCTCGATCAAAATTTGAGTTACCAACATCGCAACAAAGAAGTGTAGACTAAGAAATTGCACCAGCATTCCAAGATGATGACATAAATAATTTTGAGTCTGTGAATGTCGATGAAGATCCAGAAAATTTATGTGATTCAAATGGTGGCACAATAGAAATTGAAGATGATTAATTTCTATCTGAAGATGAGTTCAAACTTCTATCAGAATCAGACGAAATATTAGAAGATCCACTAGAAGATGATAGTGATGCCGATAATTAAATTTTTATAATTTTATTATAAATTTAAACTATCAAGACTTTTTATATTTTATTGAAATCTATCGGTGTGTTTTATTCGAAAATCCATGTTTGTTCATCATATCCCTTTTTTTGTTCTATGTTTTATTTTGTATAGTAGATGGTGCCTAAAGGACGTGGTTGTGGTGGAGGTGGACATGGACACAGAAATGAACTAAATTCATCTAGTATGTTACATCATGTTGCAGAATTAGTACCATCTCAGGCCACCATATCCAGACATCAACATCATAATCACCATCTCCATTTCTATCACCATCACCATCATTGAGATCTCTTCTATCACCTTTATCAGATGTAAGCCCACCATCCATTGTGCTTCCTGCACAAACTTTTGATCCATCTCTATCTTCTACACCACATTTTATACCGATTGTTCCCCCATTTACAATACCAACAACATCATCAAATGCTGTGTCTTCCTCTGCAATCAGTGTAAAGTTAGAAATTGAGATTGTGGATGAGAGGTAAAAGAAATATGTAAATTTGACTTGAAAAAAAAATATTAATATTACTGTTAGTGGTTTTTTTATATTGTTATGGTTTGCTTGTTTTCAATGTTATTTATTTATTTGTACAGTTTTATTCCATCTCACAAGTGTTCGATTATAATTACAAAAACTTTCAAGAAAATGGCTAATTCAAAAGCTTTCTCCTGGAAGAAAGTTTCTGAATCGACAAAACATTCATATTTTAATGACATTTAGGTAAAAATAACAAAACAAAAGAATTAAAAAATAATTATCTAATTACTTAACTTTTACGTTGGTTATTATTCAAATAGTAAATAATTATGTTCTTGTTGTTAATATAAATTCTTTTGTCATTTTTCTATTTATAGAATCAGTGCACATTGGGCACCCAAATTTGATGGAAAGATAAAGTCATTATGGAAGATCAAATCTACTCTACGGTATTCTAATTTTGTCTATAAATTAAATAAAATGAAAGAAATGTCTGATTTTATATCGAGAAAGACTGGCCAGAGTGGGTTAATTATTGGTATGAGCCATATGTGTAGAAAAAATCATATATTGCCAGCAAAAATTGAAGAAGTGAGGTAGCTAGACTAGGTACAGGAATCTGTCGACACACTTGAGGTTCAAAGTCGAGCATTGAGCACTCTCGAGATTTGGTACAAATTCAAAATTCTAAACATTTCTATATTTTGTGTTTATCCTAATAGTCTAATAAATAAAATCTCTGCATGGTTTTATTAATTTTGTTAAATTTTTTTATCATTTGTTTTTTATGACTTAATAAAAACATATTCTAGGCTTGAGAATTGGATCGAGATCCAAATTTTTATGAGATTTTCAGGAAGTTGCATGTAAAGAAAGTGGATGGTCAGTATTTTGACAACAAGTCTTAGATGATTACTATAAGAAATTGATATATTAATTAGATTTTATAAAACTACGGTACATTATAAAAATTGTTTTGAATGCAAATTATTTATTTTATTTTTTATAAATCTAGAATAGTTTTTTCTCTATTTTATCTCAGGACCTAAAGGAGGAAGATGTGACAGATGCTCATCAACAAGTTGAGGGTTCTATGGACCTTCAACCAATTGACTATGATCCTATTTATTTGGAGACAATAGTAGGTCGAAAGAAGCAGCGAGTGTATAGAATCGGCTCTAAGGGAGTGGCATTTTGTTGTAGCAGCCATACTTTTAATTGATCTGTCTTAGCAATGGTGGATGAGGCGATGGAACAAAAAGCATTGGAAACAAATGAATATATTGTTGATATGAAGACTGAAATAAAAAAGAAGGATGAGCAGATAACTTTTTTGTTGGAAGAAATGCAATAAATTAAAGAAATTAAAAATGTAATGCAATAGTAGATTTCCTATTTGGAGTCAGTGTTAGTAGCATTGGCGCAACAGATAGCATTTTAAGATCCAGCTGCGAAACCTCACTAGAAAGGCTAGCATTCCCTATAAATTATGAGGATGATTGAGTAAAGAATTATTTCTGAACTGTTATTTTTTTTGTTTGTGTAGCAAATAATTATGATATTTTTTTGCTAATTTCAATTTTTTTATTCTGGTTTTGTTCATTACTTTTTTGATTAACCAAATTATGAATCTCAGAAAAATGTGTAGGACACATTATTGAGACAGAAGAAAAAATATTGATTCAAAGCATTGAGACATTACCACGATCCTTCCAATGCATGGGTCCCATATTACTGATTTCAGCTTTATCAAAAAAAATGTCTAGCTTATATAATCTTTATTATCCTAAAAATATTTTATTTTTGCACTCTCTTTATCTCTAAACATAATTGTTGGACATCTTTTGGATTTTTGTTGATGCTGTATGATAATTAACTTTAATTTGTGTTTGTTCATGTCTATAATATTTGTTTTTATATATCTATGAATATGTTTTTGTGTTTCTAAATTTTTTGGGTAGAGTTTTAGCCTATTATAGGTATGTAAAAGTCTATTTTCAGTAGCGGCAGTGATGGCAGCAACAACAGTGGCGGTGGCAGAAGTGGCGGCCGCGGCAGTGGCGGAAGTGGCCGGTGGCGGCGGCGGTAGTGGAAGTGGTAGTGGCGGTAGTAGTGACAGCAGCAGCATCGTCGATAGGGGGTGGCAGTAGCAGTGGCGGCAGGAGCAGCGGAATCACCGGCAACACCGGTAGTAGTGGCAGAGGCGACCACAGCGGTAGCAATGGCAACAACGGCGATAGTGGTGGCAGCGGCAGCAATGGCAGCGGTGGTGGCGATGGTGGCGTGGTGGAGGCGGTCGCAACAATAGTTGTGGGGGCGGCGGCGGTGGCGGCATCGGTGGCGGCAGTGGCATCGCGGCAGGAGGAGTCGCGGCAAGAGTGGCGGTGGCAACGGTGACACCGGCGGCAGCAGCGATAGTAGTGGCAGTAGCAGCATTAGCGGTAGATGCGGTACCAGCGACAGTAGCGGCATCAATGGCAGCAGCGGTAGTGGCAGCAGTGGTAGTGGCAGCAGCGGCATCAGTGGCGTGGCGGCGGCTGCAGGCCGTGGCAGCGATAGTAGTGGCGGCGGTGGTGGCAATGGCCTCGCAGCGGCGATAGCGGCAGCGGCCGTGGCAGCGACTACAACGGCGGCAGCAACGACTGTAGCGGCGGTAGCAGCGATAGTAGTGGCAGCAGCGGCATTAGCAATAGCTGGGGTAGCAATGGCAGAATAAACAGTAATAGCATTTATGGTAGCAGCGATAGGATCGACAGTGGTGGTGGCAGCGGCGGCGGCGGCGGCGGCGGCGGTGGCAGCGGCGTAGTAGCTATGGCATCAACGATAGTAGTGGCAGTAACGGCATTAGCGGTAGGTGCGGTAGCTATGGCAGAAGCGACAATAGTGGCATCAAAGGCAGTAGTGGCCGCGGCAGTGACGACAGCGGTCGTGGCAGCGACGGTGGCGACACCGGCGGCAGTAGTGATAGAAATGGCAGTAGCGGCATTAGCATTAGCTATGGTAGCATCGAAAAAAGCGACAGTAGCAGCAGCTGTGGTAGAAGCGACAACAGTGGCGGCGGCCATGGCGGCGGTGGCAGCAACAGCGACAGCGGCAGCAGGAGCGATACCGGCGTAGCAGTGGCAACAGTGATAGTGGGAGTGGCAGTGGTAGTGGCAGCGGCAGTGACAATGACAGTGGCAGTGGTAGCGGCAATGACAATAGCGGCAGAGAGCAGCAGCGGTAGAGGGTGCAGCAGCAACGGCAACAAATGTGGTATATACGTATGTATATTGTCACTATATACGTACATATAATACTATAGTATTTTATGTACATATATACTGAGTATATATATGTACTCAGTATATATGTACGCATAATACTATAGTTTATATGTATGTATACTATTTTAATATATGTACGAGTGAAATGGTAGTATATATGTACATATTTACTGTAACAATATATATTTATCAAAACATAGTTTTTTTTATTTAATTTGATTTGATTTGGTGGTTTAAATTTTGTACAGATATGGTACCGCATTGTTTTCCATATGAAGCTTGTATAAGTGAAGACATATTTCAACAAACATGATACATCGTGACTTGAACAGCATTTTCGTAGTAGAAAATTGGTGATCGGATGAGCAAAGGGAGAGAAAGCAATGTCAATGCATTGATAGATTATACTTTATGCACAGTAGGTAGATACATTGATTAATAAGTTATTAATCATTTTTATTATTTTTTTGTTTTACTTATTTAAAATATTATATTAAAATAAGTTATTAAATGAATTTTTTTTGATTAAAAATTTTCATTTATAGTTTCTTTTTATTAAATATAATTTAAGAATATTAAATTATTTAATTAAATTTTTGTTGAAACTATATGAAAATTAACTATAATTTTTGTTTGTTGATATCTATAATAACTATTTTTATATATCTTGTGAATATATTTGTGTTTCTCCATATTATTTGGGTAGAGTTTTAGCCTATTATAGGTATGTAAAATCTTAATATCAGCAACGGTAGCCATGACAGCAGCGACAGCATTGGCACTGACGTTAGTGTTGGCAGTGGTGCCAGAAGCGGCAGCGACGGATGCAGTAACGGCAATGGCAGCGGTAACGGTAGTGGCAGCAACTATAGTGGAGGTAACAGAGAAAGTAGCAGCATCAGGGGTTGTGGTGGCGGCGGAGGCAGTGGAGGTAGCAGTGGTAGCAGCGGCAGCGGCGGTGGCGGAGGCAGTAGTGGCAGCGGCGGCAGCACAGACAGTAGCTGCAGCGATACCGGTGATAGTGGAGGCAGCAGTGTAGCAGCATCCGTAGCTGCAGCGGCATTAGCGGCAGGGGCGGCAGTGAGCAGTAGGGGAGGCAAGGGCGGTAGTGGCTGTGGGAGTAGTAGGAAAGACAAAAAATGTGGAATATACGTATGTATATTGTCAGTATATAAGTATGTATAATTCTACAGTATTTTATGTACATAAATACTGAGTATATATGTACTCGGTATATATGTATGCATAATACTGTAATTTATATGTACAAATATCGTAGTAATATATGTACGAGTAAAATGCTAGTATATATGTATATTTTTGCTGCAGTAATATATATTTATCAAAACATAGTTTTTTTAATTTATTTTGATTTGATTTAGTGGTTTAAATTTCTTAGAAATGTGGTACTGCATGGTTTCCCATACGAAGCTTATATAAGTGAACAGATTTTCTAACAGACATGAAGCACCGTGACTTGGATAGTTTTTTCACAATGGAAAGTTGGTGATCGGAGGAGCAGAGTGAGAGAAAGTAATGTCAATGCATTGATAAATTATACTTTATCCACAGTCGGTAGATACATTAATTACTAAGATATAATATAATTTTTGTTATTTTTTTAGTTATTTAAAATATTGTATTAGAATAAGTTATTCAATGGATTTTTTTTGTCTAATTTAAAATTTTAATTTATAGTTTCTATTTTTTATTAAATTAATATAAAAATATTAAATTAATTAATTAAATTTTAATTTATGCTGTATGACAATCAACTTTAATTTGTGTTTGTTCATGTCTATAAGAACTATTTTTATATATCTGTGAAAATATTTGTGTCTCCAAATTTTTTGGGTAGTGTTTTAGCCTATTATAGGTATGTAAAAGCCTATTATCAGTAGTAGTAGTAGTAGCAGCGACAGTAGTGGCATCAGTGGAAGCGGCAACGGCTCCAGTGGTGGCTGCGGGAGCAGTAGGGGCTGCAACGGTGGCAGCAGTGGCGGGAGCGGCAGTGACATGAGCGATGACATCGGAGGTAGCGGTAGTAGCCACAGTAGCGGCTGCTTTGGAAGCAGCGGCGGCAGCAGCTGTAGCATTTGCTACATTGGAAGTAGCGGCAGCACCGGTAGCATTGGTAGTTGTGGCAGAGGCGGCAACGGCAGTAGCGGCGGCAGTGATAGCAGCTGTGGCGGTGGTAGCAGCAGTAGCAATAGCGGTATCGACAGCTGTAGCATTCAGCGGTAGCACTGGCAGTGGGAGCAGCGGCCAGCGGCGGTAGCCACGATAGCCGAGGCAGCTACGGCAACAGCGGCGGTGGCGACAGTAGCAATGGTATTGGTAGTGACAGTGGCAACGATAGCAATGGCAAGAGTGGCAGCGGGAGTAGCAACAACAACACAAAATGAGGTATATACCTATGAAGAAAGTTAGTATATACGTACATATAATACTACAATATTTTATGTACATATATACTAAGTATATTTGTACTCAGTTTATATGTACACATAATATTGCTATTTTTATATACATATCAGCAGTAATATATGTACGAGTGAAATGCTAGTATATATTTACACATATAATACAATATTATATATGTATCAAAACATAACTTTTTTTTAAATTTGAATGAGTGGTTTAAATTTTTTACAGATATGATACCGCATTATTCCACATACAAAGCTTCTATAAGTGATGGATTTTTCACTAGACATTATGTACCGTGACTCGGACAACTTTGTCGCATCAGAAAAATGATGATCGGAGGAACAGAGGGAGAGAAAGCAACGTCAATGAATGTATATATTATACTATATGCACTGTCTGTAGATACATTGATGAATAAGATGAAATAAAATTTTGTTATTTTTTTGTTTCAATTGTGTAAAATATTAAATTAGAATAAGATATTAAATTTTTTTATTTTTATTTATTATAAATTATTTATAGTTTCAATTTTTATTCAATTTGATATAAAAATATTAAATTATTTTATTAAAAAATTTTAAAATCATTTAAATTTTGAAATTAATTTTGAAATTAAAATATCTAGGAAAAAATCCCTTTCTAAATTAGCTAGGAAAATATTGAAATTAGCGATGAATTTTTGATCGCTAATTTTATTTAGCTAAGGACTATTTCCATCGCTAAAATTTATTGACAACATTTTAGTTAGGGAATCAACTATCATTATTTTCGCTTGGCGACGGAAAATCTCATTTATCTTGCTAATTTAGCTATGGAATTTGTGTTTTTTAGCAAGGGATTTTTCCGTCGCTAACTTTTAAGCTGGGGACACTATCCGTCACTATATTTTAGTAAGAAGCACTTTAGATAAGGAACCGATTCCTCAGTAATCCATTGCTATATTATATTTATCGACGGAAAATGCACATTTAGCTAGGGAAATGTCCCTAGCTATATGAGATTTTTCTTGTAGTGTAGTCGTGATCATGATTTTTAGATTATGAGCTAGTTTTTTTAAAAGATGATGATATGAACTAATTATTGTGTTAAGAGTTTTTTAAATTGTTGCAACATAATTAATGTAAGTTATCTGTATTGCTTTTATTTTCAACAATGAACTAAATTAATATTTATTTTTCTAATGAATGTGTGTTTTTATTATTATGGTTTCTAATTATATAAAATTAAATATATTGCAGTAATCTTTTAATTAATATAAAAAAATTTAAATAAAAAGCTATTTTAGCGATGGATATTAAATTTTAGCGATGGAATATTCTGTAGCTAAAATGACTCAAAAAGTGTACAAGAAAATAAATTAGTGATATAATACAACAATCCATTGCCATAATAGTGATGACAAATTGAATTCCATAACTAAGTTTAGTGACGGGATTCTGATTTTCCATCGCTTTTTTAGCGATGGATTGCAAATTTCTATGGCTATTTTAGTGAAGGTTTATTATAAAACATTGCTAAAATAGCAATGGAAATCTAAATCCATCTCTATTTTAGCAACGAAAAATTAAATATTGTCACAAAAATAGTGATGGAAAATTAGGATCCGTGGCTACACTTAGCGACGGAAATCCATCTCTCTTTCTGTCTATCTAAGTCTACCATTCTATCTAATTATCTAATTGTGGATCTATCTATCTATATATTTGTCTATCTATCTATCTATATATCTATCAATCGATCTATCTATCTATCTATAAATCTTCCTCTCTCTCTATATATTAATATATCTATTTGTCTATTTATTTGTCTATCTATTTCTTTCTATCTTTCTATCTATCTATCAGTAAATCAATCAATTAATCTATCTGTCTATGTATATATTTAACTATCTGTCTAAATACCTATATATCTATATGTCTTTCTATTTTATAACTATCTTTATATCTTTTCTATCTATCTGTTTATCTATTTGTTAATCTACCTAACTATTTTTCTATGTATCTATCTATCTATATGTCTATCTATCTATCATTGTATTTATCTATCTTTCTATATTTTATTTATCTATCTATCTATATATTTATCTATCTATCTATCTATCAATATAACTGTATATCTATCTGTCTATCTATCTATATATTTACCTATCTATTTATTTACCTATCTATCTGTATATCTATCTGTCTTTCTATCTATGTATCTATATATTTAGCTAATTATCTATTTATCTATTTATTTGTGTATCTATCTGACTATATATCTGTTTATCTATCTGCGTACCTATTTATCTATCTATATATCTATCTATATATCTATCTATTTATATATCAATCAATCAATCTATCTATCTATCTATTTGTCTATCTATCTATCTATCCGTCTGTTAATTGATCTATCTAATAATCTATCTCTCTATTTGTTTCTTTATCAGTCATGTATCTATCTATATATCTATATATATTTCTATCTATAATTCAATCTATCTATCTATCCATCTATCCATCTATCTATCTATCTATTAAATTTCTCTATCTATATATATGTCTAACTATATGTCTATCTATCTATCTATTTATATACCTTACTATCTTACTTTCTTTGTATCTATCTATCTATCTATTTACCTATCTATCTATATCTTAATCTATCTATCTGTCTATCTATCTGTCTATCTATTTGCCTAATAAAATATCAATATATCTGTCTATATAATTGTCAATCTATCTGTTTATCTATTTGTATACCTATCAGTCTATCAATATGTCTATCTATATGTCAATCAATCTCTCTATGAAACTTTCTATTAAACTGTCTATAAATTTTGTCTATTAATCTTCCTATCAATCTGATTATCAATCTTTCTATCAATCAAACTATCTATCTATCTATTTTATCTGTTTAGTTATCTGTTTATCTATCTATTAATTTATTTACTCAAACTTTATATCAATCTATCTATCATCTATATTTCTCTATCTATTGGTCAATCAATCAATCAATTTTTCTATCTTCTGTCTGTCTGTCTGTTTGTCTATCTAAAATCATATATTTATCAATTAATCTATTTTTCCTACTATCTTTCATGTGTCTATCTACTGTCTATCAATTGATCTTTCTATCTTTCTATTAGTTACTATTTTCCATATCTAACTATCTATCAATAAATATGTCTGTCTATATTTAATATATCCATCCATCTATCTGTCAATATATCTGTCTATCTATCTATCTATATATCTATCTATCTATCTCTTTGTATATCTATCTATTTATCTATTTATCTACCAATCTATGTACCTATTTATCTAACTATCTATTTATTTGTCTATCTATCAGTTTTATCTATATATTTATTTAGATATCTATCTATCTATTTGTCTAATAATATTCAATATATCTATTTATATAATTGTCTATTATCTCTCTACCTATCAGTCTATCAATATGCTATCTATATGTCATTCAATCTATCTAACAAACTTTCAACAATCTAGTTATAAATTTGTCTATTAATCTTTCTATCAATCTGACTTTCAATCTTTGTATCAATCTATCTATCATTCTGTCTATCTATCTATCTATTTATCTATATATCTATTAATATATTTGTCTATTTATCTATATATTGGTCTATCTATCAATCTATATATCATGTCTATCTATCGGTCAATCATCATCAATCTATCATCTATCTATCTGTCTATCTGTCTATCTAAAACTCAATCTATCTATCAATTAATCTATCTATCTATATTCTTTCTATATGTCTATCTATATGTCTATCAATTGATCATTCTATGTTTGTATCTGTTTAGGTATATGTCTATCTATTTATATTTCTATCTATCAATTTATTTCTCTATCTAATTATCTATCAATAAATATGTTTGTCAATATGACTATATATCTATCTATCAATAAATATAACTTTTGTCTAACTATTTTTTTTATCTATCTATTTATTTATCTATCTATCTATCTATCTGTATATATATCTATTTATCTATTTTCTACCAATCTATCTACCTATTTATCTACTAATCTATTTATCTATTTATCTATCTGTCTATGAATTTTGATATCAATCTGTCTATCAATATTTCTATCACTATCTCTATCAATCTATTAAGTTAATCTTATATCATTCTATCTATAAAATTGTCTATATATCTATCAATCTATCTGTCATCTATCTATCTCTCCTATCTAGCTAGTTGTATATATATCTATCTATCTTTTGTCTATCTATCTTTCTATCTATCTAACTATCTATCTTATGGGTATTTATCTTTGTATCTATATGGCTTCTATATGTATATCAATCTATCTATCTAGCTATATAGTTGTCTATATAATGAGCAATCAATCAATCTTTCTGTCTATCTATCTGACTATATCTTCATCTATCTTTCTATCTATCTCTATTTCAATCTCTGTTTCTTTCTATTGGCTATCTATATCTATATGTCTATCTATCTAGTTGTCTATCTAATTTTTATCTCTATCTATAGATCTACTATCTAGCTATCTTTTGGGGTCTGTCTATCTAATTATATATCTATATATTGATATAACTAACTTATATATCTATATATATATATATATATATATATATAGACATATAGATAGATAAAAAGATAGACAGATAGATTATTTGATTATTTTAAAAATAGACAGATAGATAGACATATAGATATAGATATATATATATATCAATAGATAGATAGACAGAGAGATATACAAATAGATAGAAAGATAGATAAAGATACAAATACATACATACATACATATATATATATATATATATATATATAGAAAGATACACATAAAGATAATTAGATACATAGACATATGGATAGATAAAAAGATAGACAAAGAGATTAATTGATTTTTATATAAAAAGAGAGATAAATAATAATATAGATACACACACACACACAGATAGATAGATAGATGGATAAATTGATAGATAGATTGATAGATAGTCAGATAGATAGAAATATATATATATATATAGAAAGATAGTTAGAAAATAGATAAACAAATAGATTCATAGATTGATAATATAGAGATAGACAGATAGATAGTAAAAAGCACATTGATAGAACTATAGAAACATACATAGATAGATGCATAGATAGAGAGAGCATTGACAAAAAGATAGATAGATAGATACATAGAAAGATAAACAAATAGATAGAAAAATAGATAAATAGATAGATAGATAGACAAATAGATAAATAGATAAATAGATAGATATATAGAGATATATATTGGTAGACAGATATATCTATAGATAAAAAGATGGATAGTTAGAAAAGATAAATAGATAGATGCAAGAATATATAGAAAATATTATAAAGATATATAGATAGATAGATTGATAGATAGTATGATACATAGGTTTATAGACAACCTTGATTGATTAATTTATAGATAGATTGATAGAAAGATAGTTAGACAGACATATAGATAGATAGATAGATATACAGATAGATAGATAGAAACATAGACAAACAGATAGATAGACAATACATAGATAGACGGATAGATAGTCATATTATTTGATAGACAGATAGATAGTCAGATTATTTGTTAGATAGATAGATAGAATATTAAACATATAGTAGATAGATTAACAGATCTTTTAGACATAAAGAAAGATATATAGATAGACAAATCAATAGATGGATAGATAGATAAAAAGATAGAAAGATAGATATATAGATAGTTAGTTAGACAGAAAGATAAATAAATATAGATAGGCAGAAATATAGATAGATAGTTAGATATATAAATAGACAGATAGATAGATAGATTGTTGATTAACAAATAGATAGATTGGTAGACAATATTATAATATATATTATATATATATATATATACACATAGATTGATCGATATATTGATAGATAGATTGAAAGTTATATGCATAGTTAGATTGATAGTAAATAATAGATAGATTTATAGATAGATTGATAGACATATCGATAAAAAAATAAATAGATAGATAGTTAAATAGAGAGATAGATAGAAAGATATATAGACAGATAGATAGATAGAAAGATAGATAGTTAGATAGAAAGATAGATAGATAGAGAAATAAATAGATATATAGATAGACAAATAGATAGACAGATAGATTGAACATATTGAAAGAAAGAATAGTTAGATAGACAGATAGATAGACATATATATATATATAATATCAAATATAAGCATTACGATAAACATATAATATATAGAAAGATAGGATAGATATATAATAGATAGATAGACAATATATAGATATTTACATAGACAAATAGAAAGAAAAATAGATAGATAGATAGATAGATAAACAAAAAGAAAGTCATATTGAAGACATATTAATAGACATATTGATAGACATATTGATAGACATATAGATACACTCAGAAAAATAGATAGATAGATAGATAAAAACATATAAAAATAGATAGAGATATTGATAGACAAGTATATAGACAAAAAGATCGACAAACAGATAGATAGATTGACAGATAATTATAGATAGATATATAAATTTGTACAAAGATAGATAAATATATATAGACATATAAAGACTGATCAACAAATATGTAGATAGGTAGATGAGTAGAAGCTAGATATACAAATAGAAAAATAGTTAGATAGATAGATAGACATATAGATGGATAGATTGATAGGTGATAGATATATTGATAGATTGATAGGTGATAGAATATTGATAGATAAATAGATACATAGATTTACTGAAAGACTGATAGATGTATTTATAGTTAAATAGTCAGATAGTTTGGAAAATAGATATATAGACAATTAGAAAGATACACACATATATAAATACACAAATAGATATAGAGATATGTAGAGTGATAGATGGGTAGATAGATAGACAGATATATAGATAGATAAACTAATAAACAGAGACATATAAACATATAGTCAAATAGATAGATATACAAATTGAAAAATTTATTGATAGACTGATAGAATGATAGATAGACATATATATAGTTAGATAGATATCTAGATAGATAGATAGACAAATAGATATATAATTAGATAGTTAGACATATTAACATATAGATAGATTGATTGATTATTAAACAAATTGACAGATATATAGATTTACATAATGACAAATAAACATATATATAGATAGACACAAAAGTAGATTGAAGGATAAGGAGATAAAAATATAGATAGTTTGACATATATATATATATATATATATAAATATATATTATATATATATATATAGACATAGCCTGATAGATAGATTGAAAGATAGTCAGATAGATAGATAGATAGATAGGTAGATAGTTAAACAGATAGATAGATAGACATATAGATAGATAGATAGACAAATAGCCTGATAAAAAGTCAGATAAAAAGGTAGATAGATAGATACACAAATAGTGATATAGAAGTTAGAGAGATAAATAATTAGGCCGATAAGTAGATATGCAGAAAGAATATATATAGATAGACAAATAGATAGATAGTCTGATAGATAAATTGATAGATAGCTAGATAGACATATTGACAGATAGATAGTAATATAGATAGAAAAAAAGAAAGATTGATAGAAATTTAAATAGATAGACTAATATATTAATAGTCAGATTGATAGATAAAGAGTTAGGTAGTTATACAAATAGATATATAGACAAATAGATAGATAGATAAATAGCTATACAGATTGGCTAATAAATAGATAGATTGTTAGATTGATAGACAAATATAATTGTAGACATATAGATAGAAAAATAGATAAATAGATAGCTAGATAGATAGACAAATAGACTTATAGAAAGAGAAAAAGATAGATAGAAAGGTAGATAGATAGACAAATAGAAAAAATAAAGTTAGTCAGATAAAAAAAAGGTAGATAGGGAGATGGATATAAAAGTAGATATACATATAGACAAATAGTAATATATATGGATAGATAGATAGACCGATCGATAACCAAAAAGGTAGATGTATAGATAGATAGATAGCCAGAAAGATAGATAGATAAACAGACAAATAGATAGATAAATAGATAGGAAGATAGATATAATGATAGATAAATAGATAGATTATTAGATTCATTGTTCGATTGATAGTTAAATAGTTAGATAGTTAGTAAAATAGATATATAGACAAATAGACAAATCTACATATGAACAAATATCCAATAGATTGAAAAATAGGTAGATAATAAATAGGTAGATAGATATACAGGTAGATAGATATATAGATAGAAAGATATATATATATTGACTAATACACTGATTGACTGAAACAAAATTAGATAGTTAGAAAGATATACAGATAGAAAGATATATAGTTTGATAATTACAAAGATATAAAATTAGGTAATAGAGATTCAGACAAAAGACAAAAAATAAATACACTAATTGAAAAATAGATAGATAGAAAGATAGATAGACAGACAGATTGATTGATTGACATATAGATAGACAGGCATATAGATACATAGATAGATAGGTAGATAAACAAATAGAAAAATAGATTTTAGATAGATATATAGATATGTAGATATATAGGTAGATAGAAAGATAGACAAATAGTTAGATAAATAGATTGATAGATATACTATAATGAAGATAATCAAATATATCACTACAAAAAAATCACAAATACTTGGAAATATTCTCTAGCTAATAGGATTTTACTGTTGCTAAAACAGAATAACGATGGATAAATGACCGAAGTTTTCCAAACTAATGTGCTCATTGCAAAAAATTAATGTTCGAAAAATTCCCTATCAAAAAATTTTTAACGACATAATATTCCCTAGCTAAATTATTTTTTCCCTTACTAATTTTGATCGTATTTTAGATTTACAGAAAAGTCCCTAGCTAAATTAGCGAGAGGAAAAATCCCTAGATATTTTCATTCCAAATTATTTTTACTATTTTAATTTTTTACAAAAAAATTGATTACATATTTTTAAGTTTTATATTAAATTAAATAAAAACATAAACTATAAACCATAATTTATATTTAACAAAATATAAAAGCAATTAATAAATTTTGTTGATACTATATATTACATTATTAAAACAAAAACATAACAAAATTATATTACATCTTCATCAATACATCTAACGACATTGCATAAAGTATAATCTATTCATGAAATTGACGTCCTTTCTCTCCCCTAGCTCATCTAGTCACCAGTGAAGAAATCATAGCCATATTTCTGTATCGCACCTTTCTAAGATAAAAAAACAAACAAAAATAATGACCCACCTCAAGTCTCTACCTTGATAATTTATTGCGGAAGAATGAAATGATCCACCTCGGCACGAACATCAACCATCGTGTATTGAACATGAAGGCTTCGAAAAATGAAGGAGCCCCAATAGGAGTGATCATCAGCTTCTACTAGCAGAATCTTCTTTTAATTATTGTTTTATTTAAAGAAAAAAATGCAAAAACAAGACTATTGTTTTCCACTTTAATAAGAAGCACATGCAAAGCATTCCTGAAAAGCAAAAGTACACACTCATATTTTAAAATTATTAGAAATGATAATTTTAATGAGAACTAGACATTTTCTAGATCCTCAAACCTCTAAACACATCTTTCTACCATTATCCTAACAAATCAAACCAAAGAATGGAGTAGTGAGACCAATGTGTGGTGGAAATCATACCCAAATAAGATTCTGGATCAGGTTATGTCATTAGAAGTAACCCTAAATTTTTATTGGTGTCCATTATATATAACTACATCTACAACATGTATAACTACATGCTTCAGAAACTTAATATCCATTCATATCATTCATCTCATTCATATATGTTTTTTTGGATATTATATAAATCTTTATCATTTTCCCCAAATATTTTAGGAACTTAAAATTAATTTTTTCAACCTTAATGTATTTTTATTGTATTTTTATAAGTTTGTATTAATCATTAAGCTTTAATATGTTTAGGGTTTGTATTTTTGTTCCATTTAATATCATTTAACTAAATTTGATTTCTAATATAATATTCATTTGTTAAAATTTATGTTGTAAATTTTAAAACAAATAACAATATGTATGTGAAATAAATATTAAAAAATTTTAAAAATATATATGTGATGTAGTTTCATTTTACAAAGATAAAACTTAAAAAATAAAATTTATTTACAAAATAAAAATTGCACCTTATAATATGCAATATGTTATATTTATTATAAATAAACAATGTTTGAAATGTATCTATTAATTACAAAAAAAACATTGTCATGTATTCAATTTGAAAAAAAAAATTTAAAAATAATTATTTAAAAATACAAATTCATATATTTATATGGGCATTTATAAATTTTGAATAAAATAAAAAAATAATTAATTGTAGAAAAATTTACTCATGTATTTATATGGTAATATATTTTCTTTGAACAGAATTAAAGAAATAATTGATTTTTTACGAACATTAAAAGCATTTATTTATATGCACTACATTATATTTGTTTGAATTTTAAAGTTTCTAAAAATTTATTAATAACACTAAATAACAGGTAAAAATTTATAGATATTAATATTTTAATTAAAAAATTATATAGAAAAACAAAAACAATATTATCTATTTATAAACTATATTTTCGTTTTAACATGATGGTAAACATAAAATAATTTACAATATGCCAACTTCATTTATTTATATTAGTATAATGATATTTATTTAATATAAATATTAAAAAACAACTATTTGAATAAAATAGAAGCTCATATATTTAATTCATAATTTCATTTTACTCATTAATATGCTTCACACACACACACACACACATAAACACACACACACAAATATTTGTTTTAAATATAAAAATATACAATATTTTATACATTGTGTACAATATATAATAATTTATTTTAATTAAATTTTCAAAATCAAAAAATTTAAATACATTTACACACACACACACACACACACACACACATATATATATATAATAGTTTCTTGTGTACTTTATAAATACATTATGTATATAGGTATATGTGTGTGTTTGTGTGGGTGTACAGTAGCATATGCATGCATACAAGTATATACACACAACTTTGAAAATGTAGATACATGTGTGAATATATACAAAAGTACAAAATGTGTATGCTGATATATAATGTATGGTAATGTATATGGATGTATAAATGTGTGTGTGTGTAGGAGAGTGTATATGCACATATATATTAATGCTTATATATGTAAATATCAACATTAATTTTGAGAATAAAAATACTTTAGCACATAAATATTAACATATTCCACAAATTCTTGAGAGTTGGAGCAAAAAGTGACATTATTTCAAGATACTACTAATCTCCCATCTGTAATACTTTGCCTCAAAATTTTATCAGAGTACTACTTGCAATGATAAGGTTCATTTGATACTACATACCATGGAGTTGCATTTTTATTCAATATTAGAATTTGTTCAAATAAAAAAATCTATCTAATATCTTCTTCATCAACTCTTCTATCTTCTTTTTCTAGTCTTTATAAGCTATTTTTAATTTTGATTATATGTGCATTTCTTATCTAAAATCTCTAGTAAAAACTATTATAATAGTAAAATTTATCAAATCAATCTAGGCCTGACATCTTTCTATTCTATGAGATATTTGATTATAGAATATTATTATATACTATGACTTTGGTTCCCACTAAATATGATATTAACTTGCCAAAAGAAAAGATTGTTGATACAAGTTCTTTCTCTATAGTGGGGTAATTCAATTGGGCATTTGAGGGCGTGTTGCTATCATAGTATATGATAATTATTTATAAATATTTGTATAACTATATAAAACTCTTCATAATTATATTAACTATATTGTTACTATGTAAACTATTTTTATAACTATATTAATAACTATATTATAACTATCTTTTTAATTTT
This sequence comes from Sapria himalayana, assembly GCA_029783825.1. Classification (NCBI taxonomy): domain Eukaryota; kingdom Viridiplantae; phylum Streptophyta; class Magnoliopsida; order Malpighiales; family Rafflesiaceae; genus Sapria; species Sapria himalayana. The sequence continues at coordinate 20,290 of JAREIK010007680.1, forward strand.
ATAATATTATATAACTATATGTGTAATTTTTATATAAATATATTTTAAGAAAATATATCATATGTATAATAATATATAACTATATATAATTGTATTTTACTAAATGTTTAGCTATAAAAATGTTATATATAACTATATCTTTAACTACATACATATTTATAACTATATATGTATTACTATATATAAATATTTGTATAACCATGTAATACTCTATATAATTAAATATAACTATATTTGTATCTATGTATACATGTATGTATTCATATAATTAAATCTATATATTTTTTTATAACTTTGTATATATTTAGGTATAACTACTTTTAACTACTTGTATGAATATATCTACATATAATTATATGTTTAACTATAACTCTAATTTCAATTATATATACTATAGGTATAAGAACATATAGAGGTTGAACTCCCTCTCCTGTGACTATCTCTGAGATATATTGATTTTGTTTCTTTCTCTCTTCAAATCTCTTTACTACCATATGACAAAGAAATTGAGGTTTAATGAAAGAAATAGGGTTGAAGTTCAAAAGCCATTTAGTAGGCTATTTGCTAACAATGAGATGTAGATTTTAATGCAAGGTCTTGATGCTGGCGGTAAGACAACCATTCTGTATAAGTTGAAGCTTGGTGAAATTGTCACCACAATTCCTACTATTGTCTTCTATATAAAGACTATTGAATACAAAAACAACAATTTCACTGTGTGGTATGTTGGGGGTCAATACAAGATTCACCCTTTCTATAGAGATTACTTTTAAAATAACCAATTTCTCATATTTGTGGTGGACAACAATGATATAAATATGTATTGAAGCTAGAGATAAGTTTCATAGGATGTTAAATGAGGAAAAGTTTCGAGATGCAGTTTTACTGGGTGTTGCTAATAAGCAAGATCTTCCCATGCTATGAATGCAACTACAATTACTAACAAACTAGGACTTAACTCTCTTCGCCAATGCCATTGGTACATTCAAAGCACTTTTGCTACCTCTGGCGATGGCCTCTATGAGGGTCTTGATTGGCTTTCCACTTACATTGCCAGTAAGTCATAAATAATTTTAGCAGGATGAGACAAACTTTGTTGATATATCTGGATGTGGATCTAATCTTTGCCTACTCTGTCTACGTTTTGTTCTGTTATGTGGATGACATCATCTAGTTCTAGAGGGATTCAAATAATATTAATATTTATATATACACACCTGAAATACAAGACCTCATTTACTTTGCACTGATCTATTGTAAGCTGAGCTTGTTTGTTTTCTGTTATGTGTCTGTTTGCCATTGGATCCCAAAGGTATAAAAACATATAACTATAAATAATTGTGTTTGACTATATGTATAACTATAAAATAATATACATAACTAAAATTAAAATATATAATTAACAACATATATTTAATATACATTTTTATATATTAGTATATAAAAATATATTTTAGCATATATATACCTATAGATAACTATATATATACATATATAAAATTATATGAAAAAAATATATATAACTACATGTATAATTATAAGTATAACTATATGTGTAACTATATGTATACTCACATATAACTATATGTATAATTACATGTGTATCAACATACAACATTATTTCTAACTATATGTGTATAACTGTATGTAAATATTTGTATAACTATATATAAATATTGTATAAATATATAACACTATATAATTAAATACAACTATATTTGTAACTATGTATACATATATGTAAATTTATAAATTTATTTATAACTTTATATATTTATGTATAACTATATAAAAATATTTATAGCTATATATACTCTATGTATAATAACATATAACTATAAATAATTATATCTTATTATATGTATAACTATAAAAGCTTTATACATAACTTAATTTAAATATATAATTTACAACTTATATTTAATATACATTTGTATATATTTGTATATAAAAATGTATTTTATTATATCTATACCTATACATAACTCTATGTATAATTATATAAAATTATAAAAATATATATATATACCTACAAGTATAAATATAAGGATAACTATACGTGTAACTATATGTATAACCACATGTAACTATATTTATTATTACATATATAACAACATACAACATTATGTTTAACTATATATATATAAATATATATAAATATTTGTATAACTTTATAACACTTTATATAATTAAATATAACTATATTTGTAACTATCTATACATATATGTAAACATATATTTGTTTATAACTTTTTATACATTTATGTATAACTACTTATAATTATTTGGAGCTATGGATCAATACAAAACTACCTCAAAAATCAGGTATGATTTGGATGATAGCTATCATACACTACTTTCTTTTTCCTTATAAAACTAATGAATGCTGATAAAATATTCATAAAATTTGAAACTTCTAAGCATATCACAATGTTCCTATAATAATGAGAGTAATATAAGCTCTAATTTGTTTAACAATTTACATCCTCAGTTCATTGGGTACACTCAGGGAAAGCTACATGAGTTATTAATGAAATCATACAAATATCATGAGTTTGCTGCTACTCAAAATGAGGTATTGGAGCTATGGATCAATGCAAACCTATCTCAAAAATCAAGTATCCTTTTTATGATAGTCATCACATACTGCTTTATTTTTTCCTTATTAAACTAATGAAGGGTGAAAAAAATGTTCATAAAATTTGAAACTTGTAATCATATTAGGTTCGCTATTATGTTTCTTTCATGGCTGATTTAAGAACTTCTCTAGACTATTATGCATTTCTATTTAATATTACTTATCATCTAGTTTGTGCTTTCCTTATTCACTTGATATCTACATGAAAACATCCATTGAGTATCCAAGTTATTTCACACGTGGAACTTGATTGAGTATATATGTATATGTTCGCTATAGTATATATGTATAAGTATTTACTTGTATATATGTACATACTTGTACATATATACACTGTAGTGTAAATGTGCATACATATACATATATACTATAGTGTATATGTATACACATATATATGTACATATACACTGTAGTGTATATGTACATTTATTGAGTATATAAGCACATATAAATACTTGTACATATATACCAGCATATATGTACACATACATATATACCAGTGTATACATATATACTACTATATATGTATAAGTACATATATATTAGTATATATATACATATATACTATGGTATATATGTACAAATATTTTATAGTTTTATATATTTATGACAATGTTTTGCAAAATCATGACATAGAGTTTTTAGTGAAGTAGAATTTATCATGGTTTGCATTAAATTAAAATTTTGCAAGGTTTGTAGTAATCTAATACTCTCATTTGTTCTATCTGCTACCTAAACTATATGTGTATACCTATATATAATATTTATATAATTATATAAAACTCTATATAATTAATATAAGTATATTTGTAATTATGTATACATATATGTGTATATATATATTAATATATGTAAATCTATATATTGTTTATAACTTTTGTATATATTTATGTATATTTAAACATTACTTCTTGTATGAATATATCTATATATAACTATATGTTAACTATATATAACATATTATAACTATATATACTATATGTATAATAACATATAATTATAAATATGTGTATCTAATATATGTATAACTATAAAAACTTTTTACATTTAGATTAGGGATTAATCAGATATAAGAATAAAAATAATAAAATTTAGATTAATTAAAAAATTTATTTAAATATTAAGAAATTAAGTATTTTTGTTTAATGAAATTATGATTATGAAGTATCTGAAGATGATATCTTTTTAATTCAAATAAGTTAGAGGTAAGTGATAGGTTGGTTTGTCAAATATGATTCTTTATAACTAGTTAAAATACTTTGACATCAATTATTGTTCTACTTTTTTTAGAGGATATGAAGAATCTAGATGCATTAAGTTTGTAAAAATTATATAACATTTTTTTCGTGATATCTAAAATGTCTCGTGATTTGCTGATCTTTACTATGTTTAGTGAATATTAAAATCTATCGTATTTATGATTGTGAATATTATTTTAGATAGGAAAATCAAATTACAATCAATATTATTGAAAAATTATTATGATAGAAAGATTAAGATAATACATAGATTAGCCTTCAAAATCAAATTCATACATTACAACAAAATACATATGATGATGTATATGATAAAATTTTTAGTTGTACAGATCATGACAGTTAGATTGAAAAAGATGTTATAATTTTTATCATTTTATGACTTAATGATTTGCAATATTATTTATGTTTTACTTTTATTTTGAAAGATAATGTTACCATATTTTATTTTAATAAGTATTAATTATAATTTTAAATTAAATAATTTTTTTAATTCATAATTTTAAATTTTTTATATACTAGGTATGTATGTATATATTTTGTATTTACATTATGTATACATGTATCTTCACAATAATTTCTATCTATATACAATGTGTATATGTATATATTCAATATGAGTGTATATACACATTGTATGTACATTCTATATACATTATGTAAATATTTTGTATATTGTAATACATAATAATTATATTATGTGTATATATAGATACACATAACAATTAACACATCTATGTTATGTATAATATATTGATATAATGCTGCCATCATGCTCGGCACTTGCCGCTTGCACACACTGTCCAAGGGACATGGCCCATAAAAGTCTAGGGTCCAGAGCCTGGGCCCTTGTGAAGTGGACCAGGTGCCATGGACATGCCCTGACGAGGGCATGTATGGCTTTCCTGGTTCAGACCCAGGCTATTCTAGGTTCGGCACGTACCAGGCCAGGAAATAGCCATTCTCATCACAATTGTTGGCAAAGATTTTAATGAGAACTATCTGGACTATCTTAATTTCTTTTTTCTATGAAGTTTAAGGTGATGAATATTTATAATATTCATTATATTTATTGCACAATTTTAATTTATGTATTTTGTTTACTTGTATATACTCTATGTAGTGTAGTGCCTATATTGATGGCATGCTCCAAACACTTTTACTTTTGTTCTTTAAAAAAAATCAGGTGTCTTGGGGCAGTCTCCAACATGTTAGCTGAAATGATGGTGGTGGTAGCGCCATTATCACTTTTATTTTTCCTGCTTTCATATCATGTTCAATAATATAAATACATGCATTTAGGTGCCTCATTCCTAATGCAACCAAACCTATAAAAGAGACCATGTACAAAGCCACACAGAAGAAGAAATACATGATGAAAATGTATCTTTGAGAGCATGTTAGATTTATAAGATAAAAAGCATGTTGTGATTGAATTAGCATCATGGTCATTGGAGATTGTATTATTTTGTTTTGGCACGTGTTGTTTGTTTTGTTTGTTTTGAAAGATAAAAATTCTATTTTTCTGGGCATGTACTGTTCTGATTTTCACCGGGCGACTTTTTTTATTTTTTATTTGTCAATTAGTTTTCGTAAAGTCTGAAGCCTGTGGAATTTGTTAATGATACTAGGTTTCTACTTGCCATGTAGAGTTGAATGTTCTCACAGTGAAATACTGGGCCACATGTGCTATCTTTTGTGATGTGCTGATCTTTATTTTCAGTCATGTGGTGCATGACATGCACTGTATATGTACAAATACCAAGTATATAAGTATGAACATACTTGGTATATACATAAGTATATACTGAGTATATACGTAGGTATATAATGAGTGTGTACATAAGTGTGTGCATATATTTATTTGTAGACATGTATATATTGTCATACATACATGCCCATTCACACACACACACACACACACACATTTGAATATATAATTGCTCAGGCTTGTCTGGTCATCATCATGCATTACTTACCGATGCAGGTCATAAAAGTCATGAATATTAGACCTTTCCCAAACTGTGGCATGAAGATATTTCTTATCTAGGCCAGCCAGCTAGCCATAGGTTGGTCTTAAATCTTTTAGTAATTGTGTAGATATGTGATTATAACATGGTACAAAGCTTATGTATGAGAAAATAAGTTTTTTTGCAGTAGGCACTACAATGATTGATTATAATTGTACTATGTCTTAGGATGATGATAATGATGCTCGTGTAGTCATGTGTAAGTTTATTACATCTCACAAAACTATATTCAATTAAATGGAAAAATGTATCATTACCTGATTTTTATAGGTCGTGAGTGCCAAGAGGAATATCGGGTCTTGTTTAGGGAGAAGTAGCTCGCCGCCACGTCAAAAACTCGCTCAATCTCAAAACGAGGGGTTTTTAGGGAAGTTCATCAGTCGAGCATCATCGCCATTCCCACTTTTATTATCAGTGGTAGATAGCGGCAGTAGCTACTACGGCAGTGGTAGTAGCTACTACGGCAGTAGTAGCAGCAGCGGTAGTAGTGACAACAACAATAGTAGGAGCAGCAATAATGGTGCTGGTAGGAGCAGCAGTAGCAGCGACTGCAGCAGGGGAATGGAACCAACACCGGCAGCAATGGCAACAGTAGTAGGGGCAGCGGTAGTAGCAGCAGCAGTAGTAGCAGCTATGGCAGCGGCAACAACAGCATCAGCAAATGCTGTATATACGTACGTATATACACACTATATTACTGCAGTATTTGTACATATAATACTACATCATTATATGTACATATATACTGAGTATATACATACTCAGTATAAATGTTCATATAATACTGCAGAAATATATGATAATATACACTATAGTATATATGAACATATATACTACAGTATTATATATTTATCAAAACATAACTTTTTTTATTTGTTTTTTTTGATTTTATTCACTTATTTTTTTTGATTTTATTCCATATGATGTTTGTATAAGTGAGGGATTTTTTTTGCTAAACATGATGCACCGTGACTTGGACAGCTTTGTAGCAGCTGAAAGATGGTGATCGGAGGAGCTGAGGATGAGAAAGCAACGTCAATGCATAGATAGATTATACTTTACGCACTATTGGTAGATACATTGATGAATAAGATGTAATAAAATTTTGTTATGTCATTGTTTTAAATATGTATGACAAGGATTGCTTAGATTATAGTTATTCAAAATTATTATTCTAATAATTTATTGATCATTTTGTGTTGCACATTAGCATGGTGGAGTGCTCATTTTTTCTATGTTCAAGATTCCTATTTATTTGTTCATGGTTACTGCTACAAATGATCAGTCTTAATTTCATCTGCTAGTTCTTTTGTTAGCTTGTCAACTCAGTCATGGCGGTGTAGAGCAACCCCCTTCTTGGCCTTGGGACTGATATAGAGTTATGGTTACGGGGAGGCAAGATGTGAACTTTGATGCCCCAAGCTTGGCTCGTGGCTCGTCTTCCAGGTCTTTCTCTACGAATTTTTGGAGATATTTTTGAAAATTTAAATAATCTTCGTATTTCTTATTTATGTTGATAGCGAAGTTTTGTTCCACCTTTGTGAAGTATAAATGGGATAATACTAATTTGTTGTAGTTTTGTTTCATTTGAGGCTATGTGATTATATATATGTACATATAATACTACAGTATATACGTACATATATACTATAGTATATAGGAAACTTTTAAAAAATATAATTAATACAAAATTTGAAAATTTTGAAATATAATAAAAATATAAAATTTTTCATTAAAGTTAAAAAAAATAAAATAATAATTAAAAATAAATACATATTTGTTTGCCCCTACTAAAATTTATAAGAATTAAACAATTGAGTAATATTATTTCTATTAACTTTTAACATTCAGTCTTTGTTAAAATAATTAATATAACTTTTTTTATTATCTTATCACTTTAACTAATTTTTTGAATTTTAAAAATTATAAATGATATCACATAATATGAAATTTTATGCCTCTAAAATTATTACATATTATATTCTTAAAAATTAATATGATGAATTCTTAAAAATTTATAACCATAAAATATATATTTTTATATATTTTTAAACATTAAGAGTATTTTATAATTTTTAGGAGAGTGGATAGAAGACAAATCATCTTTTCATGTATGCCTTATTATATCAAGTTTGTTAATTTTATAGCTATTTGATATTTTTTTTATAAGGCTAAACATATATTTTTTTAAATTGTTTATATATTTATTGTTTAATTAATATTATAATAAAGATTATAAGGTGTATATTTTTTATTTGTAGCTTGCTACACGCACATTAATTTAGTTGAAAAAATTTTGATAGTAAAGAAAATAAATGAGTCTTTTTGTATTATATATATATATATTATATTATATTATTTATTTAATGTTTTTATAATTAAAAATATAAATATTTTGGAAATATATATAATTTGTTATTTAATGTTTATTTTGTCGAGACTAAGTCCTCCATCTTTCTCCCGACATTTTCAAAGAATAAGCGACACAATTACTCCATAGTTTTCCATTCTTCTCTCGATACCGACGCAACATAAACATATTTGAATTAAGCGATAATTTGTTATTGATTTGAGGTACGTTTTATACCTAATTCTTCATCGATTATCTTAATGCGTATTGATTCTGTTAATTTTTTTTCTGAATTTCCTCTTCTTTAATCGTATACATTAATTTAATAATACTTATTGTGATACATACCTAATGCATTTTTGTGTTGGGCAGTAGGTATGCTAATATAAACTTAATTTAATTATATTTTTTTAAAAGATATTTTGTTAATTTAATTATATTTTTTTTAAATACATATTCAGTTAATTTAATTATAATTGGATTGCTTATATAAACTTAATCGTATATAACATAAAATGGGTGTTTTGTGTTGCACAGTGTGTGTATAACACATAAATATATAAGTGTATTTTATTATATTTATAACTATAAAAATAGTATACATAAACATAACTATATATAAATATAACAATATATATACATATATATATATATATACATAATTTTATATATGATACATTCAATATACATGTCGTGTATTTCAGATATAATTTGTATTATACATATAACATTATATACATATTTTACACAAATAAAGATTTATTGACTTTATGATAGGATTTTAATAATGTATATTTGAAATTTGTAAGTCATCATTATGAAATACACTTCTAATAAAATGAAAATATTTATTATTTCATAAAGCCTTGCCTACCCAATAAGTATAATTAAATTAATGTTTGTAAACTATATTTTATACATGACTTTATGTATAGGGAAAAATACACACTCTTATAAAAATGTAAGAGTGTATTTAATATTTATAAATTTAAAGTATAGTCACATTAATATTTGTTAATGTCAAATTAATATCTGTAAATATTTATTGATCAGTTTTCAATTAGTTCAAATAAAAATGTAATAGGCTTTATGTATACTGATACTAATTTACAAGACATTTAAATACATGTATATATTTGACTATATTTTAATTACTATGTTTAATTAAATGCAGCATAGGCTCCCTTATAAATACCCTAGCATTGACTATCAATATGATTCATACTAGATTAAAATATATAAGATATCCAGCTCATCTGACATACATTATTTCCTACATGAATTAATACCGATGACTTTTTGATGGGTTTGAGAAGTTCCACCTATATTGATGAGTAGCTCTCAAATATGTTATCACCTATATAGCCATTAACTCATAATTATATACCCATGGACTTGATATTGTTTACTTATTGTAAGCTAACCATAAAATTATTAACTTGAGTAAACACTAGAAACTATTTACTTATTGTAAGCTTAGATAATGAAGAAATTTTGATAATTAATCCAAATAATCAATATCTATGAAATGATAATCCAGATTCATAGAGTTAACTTTATTACTTGTTAAACTCATATACTTGTGATACATTTTACCATGTTATAAAATAGCTAACACTTGCATTGATTTTTGTAGTGCATTGTCTCTTTATAATTTCAATACTTAATGGTCTTTGAGCTATTATAATTACAATGATTCTTAGGTTTAGACCTCTTGTTTTTGATTTGCTTTGACATTTTCTCTTGGTGAATTTCTTTCAATTAACTTTGTATATAATTCTAAAGAAGTTGATATTTCACTTGTCTATCTCTGTTGAATCTCCTTGTTGAGAATTAGATCTTGAACATCATCAAATTTCAATTTATTAGTCTTTGATGAACTATGAGCAACTATTATTGTAATATGATAATTTTTGATAGAGAACACAGAAGTATCAATGCACATACTCATCATTGACTTCAATACAAAACAAACTTAATTGAGTTGTGATTGTGTTGACTTTATTGAGTTGTTGGGTCACTGATGTGCTTTCTGTCAACTTCAGATTGAAAAAACACCTCATCATGTGCACTTTTTTAGCATCAATTTGTTTTTCGTATATGCTAGCAAGAGCCATCGTAAGTCTTACTATGCTTTTCTCATTTTTTATATTGAAAGTAAGTTTGTAAGATATCATATTTCAGATGAATTCAAGTGCTAGTATGTGCTCTTCTTTCTTCATAGACTCGATCATCTTCCTCAGAAGGGATTGATATAGATTTTTCTAGTATATATAATCATCCATCTATATTTTCAAGAATTCAAATATCATTCTATAGATTTTTTTTTTTTTTAACTTTTCCTTCAAATGCAGTCATTACTATCTACAAAATATAAATTCTTCTAGATAATTTTTGCAAAACACTGTGTATGAGAATTGAGAACACCTATTTTAACATACTGATATTGTCTGCAAAATTTTTACTATTTATTAAATTCATTATTATCACCAATAGTAACATCGCCCAATGTTGCATCATAATGCACAACCTAAACCTCCAATACCAATTATTGATAAAAACTTTATTTCCTATTTGTCTGATAAACATTTAGATAAACTAACAAATATAAAGGTAAATAGATAGAATGAGTGATAGATATATATATATAGGTGTCAACCGGGCCGGCCCGGCACGGAAAAATTCCGTGCCCGGGTTTGGCACGAGCCGTGCCTGGCCTGGCACGGCACACCGGCACAGGTTTATCCCGTGCCTGGTGTCCCGTGAGCCCGACCCCACGATGCCCGATAATTCAAAAAAACACCACGGGTCGAGTCTGATTCGACCCGACTCGCGGTCCCCCGTATCCCGAACCGCTCGGACAGGCAAGCCCGAGCGGGCCCGGCAAGGCACGGCCCGCCGTGCCTGCGGGCCGGGCCGGGCCCAGGGTTTTTAAACCGTGCCGGGCCGGCCCGTCTCGGCCCGTTTGACATTTCTATATATATATATAAAGATTGATAAATAGGCTGATAAATAGAAAGACAATTAGATAGTTTGCGAGATAGAAAAATAGAAAGAAGATATATAAATTAATTGATAAATATAATAGTTAGATAGTTACATAGATATATAGATTGACGTATAAACATTTTACATAAAATAGTTAGATAGAAGTATAAACAGATAGACAATTATATAGATAAACTTATAGATAGATACATAAATATACAAATAGACAGATAGAATGATTGATAGTCAGATTGATAGATAGACTAATCTACTAAAAAACTGATAGACTGATAGATTGATAGAGAGGCAGATAGATATATAGAAAGACAGATATATATAAATAAATAATTATAAAGACAAATAGATAAATAGATAGTTATGTAGAGAGCTATATAGATAGATAGATATAAATATAAATAGATAGATTGATTGATTGTTAAACAGATAAATATATGGATATAAATATAGATAGATAGGTAGACATTTAGAAAGGTATATAGATAGAGAGATAACTATCTAGATATATAGACAGATAAATAGATAGATTATTAAACAGATAGACAGACAAATAGTTATAAACATAGATATATAGATAGATAGACAGACAGATATATATAGATAGATAGATAGACAAATAGATAGATTGATTGATAGATAAATTTATATATAGATTGATATACAAATTTATTGACAAATTGATCGACAAATTGATAGAGAGATCGATAGACTTTTGATAGACAAATTAATTGACATAATGATAGATAGATATATAGACAGACTAAGCATAGAAAGATAGATACATACATACAAAGATAAGATAGATAGATAGACAGACATATTGATTGATTGATATATAGATAGAAAGATAGATATACAGATAAATAGACAGATAGATATATAGATAGATAGACATACAGAAAGATAGATAGACAGAAATATATATAGATAGTTAGATAAACAAATATATAGACAAATAGATATATAAATAGAGAAATAGATAGACATATAGTTAGACAAATAGATAGATACATAGATAGATAGATATATATATATAGATTGATTGATTGATTGATTGACACTTAGATATATAGAAAGATAAATAGATCGATAGATAGATAGATAGAGACATAGGTAAAAAAATTGATAGATATATGGATAGATAGATAGATAAATAGATAGATATAAAGATAAATAGATAGTTAGACATAAAAATAGATAGATAAATAGATATGTTGATAGATATATAGACAAATAAATAGATAGATAGATTGATTTATTTATAGATACATACACATATAGATAGAGAGATAGATTGATAGACAGACAGATAGATATATGGATAAGTTTATAAATAAATAGAGAGATAGAAAGATAAATAGAAAGATATATATTGATATTTAGATATATTGATAGATAGATAAATATATAGATAGAAAGATTGACAGAATGATGACATATAGATAGACAAATTAATAGACATTATAATAGATAGATTAAAAGATTGATTGATATATAGATTTATAGAAAGATTGATAGACAAATTGATAGTGAGAATGATAGATAGATTGAAAGATAGATTAAATGACAAATAGATAGACATATACATAGATAAATTGATAAAAATATAGATAGACAGATATATAGATAGATTATTAGATAGATTGATTGACAAATAGATTGATAGATATAGATTGACAGATAGATAGAGATATAGATAGATAAAAAAATATTCAGATATATAGACATATAAATAGACAGAAAGATATACTAATATATAGATAGATTGACACATAGATAGACATATAGATAGATAGATAGATAGATAGATAGACAGATAGATAGAAAATAAATATATAGATAAATAAATAGATAGACAATAGATAGGCAAAAAGATAGAAATATAGAAAGATATAATGATAGAAAGAAAGATAGATAGATAGATAAACATATAGATAGACAGATAGATTAGAAAGATATATTGAAAGATAGATTGGCAAATAGATAGTTAGATAGATTGACACATAGATAGACATATAGATAGATAGATTAATAGATTAATAGATAGATATATAGTAATATGGAAATATAGACAGATAGAAAAATAGATAGTTATATATTTCGATAGATAGATAGATAGATAGATTGATTGATTGACATATAGATAGTCAGATAGACAAATAGACAGATAGTAATATGAAAATATAGACAGATAGATAAATAGATAGGTATATAGATAAATAGATAGATTGATTGATAAACAAATAGATAATCAGATAGACAAATAGACAGATAGACAGAAAGATAGATAGATAGATAGACATACATATAGATAGATAGATATGTAGGTAGGTAGATAGATAGATAGATAGAAAGATTGATATATAGATAGATAGCCATAAACATAGACATATAGATAGAAAGATTAATAGACATAATAATAGACAGATTTATAGATAGATTAATATACAGATTGATAGACAGCTTGATAAACATATTGATAGATAGATTGATAGGCTGAATGTAAGACTGATTGAAAGACTAATAGATAGATAGATAGAGAGTCAAATTGATAAAAAGGTAGATAAACAGATAATATAAAGAGATAAATAGACAGATTATTAGTCAGATAGATAGATAGATAGATTGAGAGATAGATATAAAAATAAATAGGTAGATAATATAATCAATAGATATATAGTCATATAGATAGACATATATATATATATATATAGAAAGATAAATAGATAGATAGATAAATATAGTGATAGATAGACTGAAAGATAGACAAACAGATAGGAAGACAGATAGATAGATAGAAAGATAGATAAAAGATTATTAGCAAGAAAGATAGATATATAGCTAGATAATATATATATATATATATATATAGACATAGATTTCCAAATCGATAGGCAAATTTATAAATAGATTAAAATTATATAGGCAAATAGATAGTCAGATTGATAATTAGATTGAAAGATAGATTGAGAGATAGATTTATCACCAATTTGATAGCCAAATTGATACTTAGATTGATAGAAAATTGGTAGATAGATTGTTAGACATATTTATATACAAAAATTTATATATAGATAGTCATTTATATAAATAGATAGATAGATAGGTAGGTAGGTATTAAATAGATAGATAGATAGACACAAAGATTGATAGTAAGATAAATAGAAAAATAAATCGATAGATAGATAGACAGAAAAATAAACCAATAAATAAATATATAATTAGATATATTAACACAATGATAGATATATAGATAGATAGATTTATTGATAAAAAGATATATAGATAGACAAGATAAAGATAGACAGATAGACAGATAGATAGCCAGACAAAAAGACAAATAGATAGATAGACAAATAGACAGACATATAAAAAAGAAAAATAAATATACAAATAAACCAATAGATAAATAAACATATAGATAGACATATAGATAGATAGATATACAAACAAAAAGTCAAATAATAGACAGACAGATAGAAAGAAAGATATATAGACAATTTAAAAAACATATAGACATATAGATAGATAGAAAAATCTAAAGAAATACAAATGGATAGTAAGTTAGACAGATAGATTGATTAGTAGATTGACAAAAGATAGATATATAAATATTTATATAGACAAATAGATAGACAAATAGATAAATAAATAGATAGATAGACAGATAAATAAATAGATAGACAAATAGTTATACAAATAGATAGATAGATAGATAGATAAATCGATAGATAGATTGATTGATTGATAGATTGATAAAGGTAGATAGACATATAGATGGATTGATACACAAACAGATAGATAGAAAGATAGATAGACAGACAGACAGACAGATAGATAGATAGATAGATAGATAGATAGATAGATAGATATACATACATATAAAGAAACAGATATATAGATAGATAGACAAACAGATAGATAAACAGATAGAAAGACATTTATATATATAGATATACATATAGATAGATAAATAGATAGACATATATACATACAAATAGATATATAGGTAGATATACAAAGCGATATATAGAGATATAGATAGATAGATAGACATATAGATAGACTGATAGATAGTTAGACAAATAGATTGACAGATACATATGTAGATAGATTGACAGACTGATAGACAGACAGATTGAATTATAGACATTCAAATAGATAGTCATATAAACAAATAGATTGACAAATAGATAGTTAGATATATAGATATAGAGATAGATATACTATTAGATAGAAAGATAGACTGATATATAGACAGATAAATAGATATATAGATAGTTTGAAACATAGATTGATAGAAAGATAATAAATAGATAGACATCCTGATACATAAATAGATAGATAGAAAGATAAATACATAAATAGGTAGATAGACAAATAGATAGAATCTCAACAAGAAAAATTCATTTTAGCTAGAGAATTTTTGCTAGGGATCAATCCCTGGTTAAATTACAATGGATTAGTTAGGGAAAAGCAAGGGATTAATGTTTTTTTAGAAAACAAAATAGCAAGGGATTAGCGACAGTTTAGCGACCAAAAATTGTTCATAAATTCCATAAAAAAAGCGGGGGATTTAGCTACGGATTAGCGACTGAAAAGAATTTCATATAATCCGTTCAATAAAAGTAGGGGTTTTAGAGACGGAATTAGCAATGGATTGATGATGGAAAATTTTCGTAAATTCTGCTCAAGAAAAGCGGGGAATTTACAAATGGATTAGTGACGAAATATCCCTTGCTAATACTATCATTTATTTAGCGAGGGATTTAGCGAGGGATTTCCCTCGCTAATATAAGTCATTATTTCGCGATGGATTTAAGAAGATATTTTTCTTCGCTAATTCAAGCAATTATTTAGCGACGGATTTAGTGAGGGATTTTCCCATACTAATAATATTTATCATTTAGCGATGGATTTAGAGACGGAATTTCCTATGCTAATAAAATCCATTATTTAGTGATGGATTTAGCGACGGAATTTCCCTTACTAATAAAATCGATGATTTATCGACGGATTTAGCGATAGAATTTTCCTTGCTAATAAAATCTATTATTTAGTGATGGATTTAGTGGCAGAATTTTCCTTGCTAATAAAATTCATGATTTAGCGATAGATTTAGCCACGAAATATTTCGTGCTAATTGAATCTATGATTTAGTGATGGAATTAGCAATGAAACTTTCTTTGCTAATAGAAACTATGATTTAGCACGGATTTAGCGATGGATTTTCTCGAGCTAGTAAAATATGTAATATAGCAACGAATTTTCCCTACCTTATAAAATCTATAATTTAGCTACGGATTTAGCAACGGCATTTCCCTAACCAATTTTATTTATATAATTTTTCTATTTTTTATTAGTTTTAATATTTTATTTAATTTTGATTATTAAATGTATGTTAATGGTCTATAGATGAGCAATCCTTGAAACATACATTCTCCTTGTAAAATCATAAAAAATTATATTATAAATAAATAATTTATAAAAATCTAAATACAAAAAAAAATTATATATATTAATAAGTACTAAATTAACTATTTTTATGATGTATTAATTTTTTATAAAATTGTACAAAAAATTTTTCTAAAATTTTAAAATAAGAAACTTAAAAATTTGTATTAAAGTAACATTAAATATTAAATTCAATAAGTATAATAATTTTTTTCTTTATTTTAAAAATTAAATTAACATATATTAAAATTTCTATTAATATAAATATAAATTAATTCATTGTATAATAAATATAAAATATTTTATAAATTATCTAAATTGACGATTAAACTAGTAAAAATTAAAATTATTATAAGGAAAAAAAATTTATTATTATAGAAAACTTTTACATAAATAAATAATACAATATTTGAAAATCTTGAAATATAATATAAATATAATTTTTTTAATAAAGTTAAAAGAAAATAAATTAATATTTATAAATAAATACAAAGATGTTTGCTCTTAATAAAATTGATACGAATTAAACAATTGAGTAATATTTT
Organism: Sapria himalayana; assembly: GCA_029783825.1. Classification (NCBI taxonomy): domain Eukaryota; kingdom Viridiplantae; phylum Streptophyta; class Magnoliopsida; order Malpighiales; family Rafflesiaceae; genus Sapria; species Sapria himalayana. The sequence goes on from JAREIK010007680.1 coordinate 37,569, forward strand.
TACTATTAGCTTGTAACATTAATTTTTTATTAAAATAATAAATATGGCTTAAACATTTTTTAACGATAAAATATAAATATTTATATATTTTTTAACATTAATAGTATTTTATAATTCTTAGGCAAGTGACTAGAATGCAAATCATCTTTTCATTTATGTCTTATTATATGTAGTTGTTAATTTTGTACCTATTTAATTTTCTTTTATAAGGGTAATCATATTTTTTATTGTTTATATATTTATTGTTTATATTATTATTATAATAAAAATTTTAAGGTGTTTATTTTTCATTTGTACCTTGCAACATGCACATTAATTTTGTTCGAAAATTTTTTATAGTGAATACAATTAATTAGTCTTTTTGATTATATATATATATATATTATTTATTTAATGTTATAATAATTAAAAATATAAAAAAATTGATTATCTTTTTCGACACCGATTATCTCCTTCGACACTGACACTTAAGTGACACGAACCTCTGTAGAAGGCCATCCATTCCTCGACACCGATGCCTCAACAAATATTCGATTTCGAGGTTTTATTTTTTATTTTTATTTGATTTGAGGTATGTTTTATACATTTATTCTTCATCGATTAACTTGATTAAGCTTAAGTTTTAATGTTATCGAAATTCTTCTCCTTTATTCACCATGGTGTTTTTGGATTGTGTATATATACTTAATCATATACATACATCATGCATTTGTGATATAATGCATTGTCATTGTGTGGATTTTGATGGTGCATAGTAGGCATGCTGGATTAAAAAATTTTTCAATATAAATAACTACATACTGTATAAAAAAATAGTATACATAAATATAAGTTTCTTTTAAATAAGTGTGTTCAAACATAACTATATATATATATATATATAAACTATTAAAAAGTATACATAAACTATTTAAACATAATTATATCTATAATTTTTTTATTACCATAGATGTGAAATGAAAAAATGGTTATGCATTGTTTGGGCATGTTGGTATTAAGTGGGTGAACTTCTTTATCATGGTTTGTGTGATTTTGATACTATAGTTTGCCGATATCTTTTTTTGTTATGGTTGTAAATATGTCTATTTCAAACTTCATTTATTCGTGGCCCATTGCTAATATTTTTGTTAACGGGTGTTCTTGAGTGAGGAGCACGAAAAAAAATGCATATGTTCTTGATTTATTATCTATATTGCATGAAGAGCACAAAAAGATGGTTCTAATAATTATTGTAAAAAATAAATTTTTTAGAATAATTATTCAAAAAAAATAGTTTTAATCTGTATTTTGCTATTTTATGAATGATAAAATGAGAGTGTGTGTATGATCATAGTTTGGTTTAGTTATGGTAAGTTTTTTAGCACTTACCATAAATAACACAAATATGATCATACACACACCTCATTTTATCATTCATAAAATAGTAAAATACAGATTAAAATTATTTGTTTTTTGTTGTATAAGTTTTTTGCTGTGTTCGTTTATTTTATGGTAGTGTGTATATGTGTTTAAAAATTTTTGCATTATTAAAATTACTATGTGCTATTCATTTAACATCATTTTTGAAAAATCTAGAAAAGCCATTTTGGTTAATCTATTCATAATTTTTGTAGTGTGTGTGTGCATGCGTGTGTGTGTAATAAAATAATGTGAATATATATATATATATATATATTTATTAATTCAACTCTATTAAGTATAGTTTGGGAAAATGAAAAATAATGTTGTGATTTAATTCAAAATTATCATATTTAATTAATTGGTTTGATATTTGAGCTATTATATTTTTCAAATTGGTTAGAAACCCATTGATGGTTATCTTTTGATAATCTTTTGAGATTGGAAGGCATATCAATTGAATATTCATGTCTTTGCTTTCTCTATTGATTTGTTGTTGTTAGGTAACCAAACATTTTGATTGATTAATTTTGTCATAGAAAAAATATTCTCATTAAAGGAGACCATAGTTAGTCTTTCAAGACCTTAGTTTCTTTGATGGAGATGATTTGTAGAACATATATTACCAATCTCAAGACCATTTACCTTGTATAAAAATGTATATTGATGTTGTATCATGGTTGATGTGTGAGATACATATATCACTATGCTCTATCAAATCAAGGAAGTTGTCAACAATGGCAAATCAACTACTCAAACATATGCTCTAATAAATGGATTCCTATATGTTGTAAGATGATACTCATCTATTATTAATCTTGCACAATTGGTAATTATGCTACCCTTTATTCTCTATTTTCAATTAGATACTCATCTATTAGTAAGCTTTCTTAATTAAACTATAATCTATATTTTTATCTTTGATTAATTAGAAAGTATAATGGCATATACTATAGACCATGTTAAAGATAAAACATAGAGAAATATAATCTCATCTATAAATGAGCATTCTCATTTGAAAGTAGATACTCATTTGTGGTAGTAACAATACAAGAAGAAGAAGTAGAAAAAAATGAATAAGAAGTAGTAAGAGAAGGAGAAAAAGTTTAAGATGATGAAAAAATTAGAGTAGCCTTATAGCTCTTAAGTAACAATTACATGCATTACAAGAAATCCTAATCATTCTAATCTTCAAATAGAAAAAATATTAGGCTTGCATCTCTTAAATTACAAAACAAAATAACAAAAACATTTAATATTATGCATTGATACCACTAAAAGGTAGGAATATTGCTCTGAGAAGTATTTTCTTAAATTAGTTCAAAATTAAAATTTTATTAAATAGATTTTCTTGATAATGAAAGTACTATTCTTTATAATTTGTTGCATCCAAAAATAGCACTAACTTTTATCTAACTTTGCAAAAAAAAAAAAGGAATTCCTCTACAAAACTAATAATAATAATAATACTTAATATTTTCATCCTTAATTTACAGACACACACACACATATATATATATATATATATATATGGATAATTATGTTATGGAATCCAAAAAAAAATATCTAGTACCTATATTCGGATACTCATAATTATCCCAATATAATTAAAAAAACATTATGCATAAACTTTTTTCAGCTTACTCAGTATGAAAAATGAGTTATTGCATATGTTAATGCATACAGAGTATTTATGAACTCCATATGCATATGTTTTTGTTTACGAAATAATGAGTTTCTACATAAACTCATATGCATACTTGAGTATATGCATTCCGTATGAAAAAAGGAAGGTAATTATCAGTATAGGAATTTGGAAGACCCAAATCATAAATATTTTGGATTTGGGTCCCCAAATGTTATATTAAAATTAAAAATTGTAAAAAAATATAATTATTTTCATGTTGGCCCCTTAACATTTTTTCCTATAATATTATAATTTTTATCCACTTTTGTTGCACCGAAATGCATCGGCTTTGTTTATCTCATATAAGTTTTTAAAAAATTTAAATCTAAAATAATAATTTCAGAAATTAAAAATCAATTTTTGATTCTCATGGAGTTTACCAAAATATACTTCTACAAAGAAAAATGATAGGTTAAAACCCAGGGCTCACACCCATTTAATGATGCCACCAACCATCTAACTAGTAACTTTTTAAATCTTGGATTCAAAAATCTTTATCATTATAACGCAAGTCGGATTTGATTAATTTAAGTGTGTAGAATTATAAGTATTTGTGTAACTATAAATATACCCACAATTAACTATATTTATAATTACATG
>JAREIK010007681.1:0-49810 GCA_029783825.1 Sapria himalayana
TTTATATTTTTTTCTTATTCTAAGAACATTATTATAACCAATGACAAGTATTCAAAAACTAGTAAATATAAAATTATTCAGCATGAATTATTATGAGTTACTCATGTCACATTTATTTTAAATTATCTTGTGAGTTATCTTTCCAAATAACTCAATTATTATTTTATCTTTAATTCTATAAATTTATTTGTAGAATTGAGAAATTCTGAAGAAGACACAAATTGAGAGTGAGTATGCTTGATTGTATGTTCTTCTTCTATGATAAGATCGCTCTCTAGATGTTTAAGAATATTAGACTCATTACTTGTACATTCTCAATTTGGACACTAATCAATGATCAAATTAAAAATATTTTACCTCAATCTTGAAAGTATTTCAATCTTAGAGTGTAAAATATATCAAATAAGAAAACTTATCAGAACTTTCTATCCTACACATAAATTTAGTTTGAATAAAAATTCATTCGATAAGATATGCTCTAACATATGAGAACTTAATAGATTTACAACAATAAATTTAGATATTTGATTATTTTTTTTAATGACTACTCAAGATATATATGAATATATCTGATTACTTTGATGATAGATTAATTATTCTTTGTTATTTTTATAATTTTTATTAAAAAATAAAAAATCAATTTGATAAAAATATATAAAAATTAAAAAAATAATAATATTTTAGAATGTGTCAAATTACTTTAATATATATTATAAAAATTATACAATTATATACCAAACTTTCTGCTCTAATACATCCTAAAGAATGGAATTATTAAAATAAATAATGAAAATAGATTGACAACTTAAATACTCCAACTTAGGAAGGATATTCTGAAATATTTTAAAATAAATTGTTTTAACAGTAATCTACCTTATCAATCATACGCTCTCTTATATTATTTTAGTGCATATCCTTTAAGATTTTACATCTTGGAACGAATCTATTTAACTTACCTTTTAGAGTTTTTAACTATAATTAGTTTGGTCTCGATCACTCTACATGATAAAACAAAATGGTATGTAAGACCTTAAGATGTGTCTTTTTTTGATACTCTAGTATCTAAAAAATATATAAGCATTCCTCACCAGAGACTAATAAAATTTTTATGAATGTGAATATAATCTTTTTGTGATTATGATTCATCTTTAATAAGCCTAGAAAGAAGGTGAATTAATATGTTGCACCTAGATCCATTATTCTTCCTCCTTTACTTGTAGTCATGTCTGAATCACTAGTAAGTAAAGAGAGTCATCCATCGCCTACATGTGAACATATTGATATTCAATATGATATTACTCTCATAGAGTCATTTTACCTATCAACAAACTATTATCATGTTTAGTCTAGAAAAAGAAAGGTTTCACAAGTAAGACGATCTTATTCAGACTCACATGATATGGTAGCCCATGAGTCTTCTCTGGTACATCATCATATTAAGTCAATAACTAAGAGACTTAACTACACAAGACAAAATCTATAAGAGAAAGAAAAAGATGTCTAACCTTCTCAAACTAGAGACGAGCCTACCAGAACTCAAATGGTCCTATAATTAGCTCCCATGATCATGATTTTAAGATCACTATCTGGAAGGAGCAAAGGAACTATACTAACACCTAATTTCATTGGTTTTTTATTTTTATATAGTGGATTCTTTTCTTTTTTTTTAATAATTTCTTTTGATGGTACTTATAATATTTTATTCTCTTTCTAAGATATTATCTCACCAAGAATGACGTCAAACAATATAAGAAGAGCTATATGCTCTTCAATCTAATGAGACCTGAGAACTAGTACCATGACTTTTAAGAATATATATTTTTATTTGCTATAGTATCCACTGTGAACACATGTTGTGTAAAATTTTAAATCATCTTAAGGTAAGACTTGTAACAATATAGATCATCTTAAAATATTAATATGAGATATTAGGACATTTACTCTCTAATTGCCAATATGAGCTCAAAGTATATTATTTTCTCTTATATCATATAACAGTTGAAGCATACACTAATGAAACCTGAAAAATATATTTCTTTACATTATCTCGAAGAAAAGACATATAGAGTGGTCACCTTGATTCAAGTAATACAAACAAATATAATTTGTAAATTATGAAATATATATTTCTTTACTTGTAATTAGTTAAGTATTCAAATTTAAGTTAAGTATTAACATCTATTTTAAAATAACTATGATAGAATTTTATAATTTTCTTGAGGTGATCTTATCTCTTATAACAATAAGAGACTCAACTATTTTGAGATTCATTATAAAAATAAAATTCATAGTTATAATAATGCTCACTTGTGAGATAATTTGGATGTAATATATACCCTATCTTCTCTCACTACTAATAACTATGAAAATCAAGTAGCAAAGTATATAACATCTAATCTAATGTTTTACAATGAGACACAATACATAAAGATGAACTTTTTTTTTCATTGAGAAAATTCAAGATATAATACAACAACATAAACTCAAACAGTAGAAGGTCAGTAGTCAACTTCACAAAAACTTTAAAGGCATTAATTTTTTATTTTATTCAAGTTTTTATATATTTTTAATGAGAACATCCAATCTATATTTCCACACCTACATTTCTCCAATATATAAAGGCATTAGTTGTACATTATTATCATTAAATGTTATTATTTTTATTTTATAATTATTTAGTTCAACATTGACATAATTTTTTTATCGTCAAGTAGTTAGCATATCCTTTCAAATTTGTTAATTATTAAATGATGACTATATTGAAACCAATTATCATTTCATCCAAAAAAAATTCATCAGAACTCATTGAATCTTAAATATTTTTTTCTTCCAAATTAAGTGTTCAAGATATACCCTCTAGCTTTAAAGAGACATTCAAGATATTTTACATATATCTACTTTTTTTTTCTTCAATATACATATTTTCAGGCATTCATTTATGATGTATTCAATTAAGATTTGTAATTATTATAGCTATTATAGTTATACTTATTTTATGTCAAAGAAATATTTTATGTTATTTTCTCTTTTCTCCTTGTTTTACCTTTATCTTATTCGCTCAATAATATCATATCAGTGAGATATCCTAAAACAGTACATATGAACTATATAACCCCAACAAAACATTTCATTAGTGGGGAAAGCACACATGACTGAAATTTTCAGCCTAATCAATTATTACGATAAAAAATAGTTAAATCAACTTGTGACTAATTTAATCTAGTATTATCAAACATTAGGTCTGAAAATGGACCATCAATTTTCTATAGTCAATAGAATGAATTCCAAATATTTGATGCACACTGAGAATAAATTTCATCTCTCAATTTCTATTGAATAATTGTAAAAATATCATGAGCCCTAATTCCCTAACCTACATAAAATTTAAAAAATACATGAATTTTTTTTTGGAAAATCAACATACTTTTATCCACAAGCAAATTTCTCTTGTATGAAAAAAATATTTTTCTAATCAAAGCAATTCATTGATGGAGCTCCTGACATAGAACTCTCTCACAAATATTTGTATGACCAAGACACAAGATGGTTGAACATTATATTAGAACCCCTTTGAAGTAATAGATGTCTTGCTTTTCTTATTTCATTTCACCAATAATTTATCACATCTCTCAGTTTCTACTAAAAACATTAGAAATATCTACATGAACTCTTATAAACTTATACTTCATATCACCGAAATAAGATTAAAAATACAAGATTTTTTTTGGAAAACAACATGCTTAAAACCACAAGCAATTTTCTCTTGTAAGCAAATGTATCTTCTGATCAGAAGCAATTCACTGATGGATCCCCTGACAGAAAACTTTCTCACGCATATTCTAGAATAATGACTCAAGATAATTGAACATTATATTAGATCCCCTTCGAAGTAATACAGGGGTTGCTTTTCTTAATTAATTTCACCAATAGTTCACTTGTCTATACTAATAATTAAAAGCAACAACACATTAATATAATGTATCTGATAGAGTGGCAAGTAGAAATTGTATGTGCACTGTGACATTGAAATCACACATAGTGGAAGACTTGCTTCAACCAATCAAACATCAACCAGGCTATTGATACTTTATAATTGATGAAGAAAATAATAAATTGCATAATACAATTTTATTAACGACAAAACATAATTAAATTCAAATCATGTACAAAAAACAACTCAATCTAAGTACGAACTAGAGTACATGGAGACAACAAACGAAATTTTATATTTATATATATATATATATACACATATATATATATATATCAACACTATCAAAAACAGAATTACAAATATCATCCTAAAAAATTTGAAATGACTTAACTACTCTTAAATCTCAAACTTGATATACAAAACACTTAGTTTTCTACATGAAAAACAACCATAATAAAAATAACTACAATAAAAAAAGAAGTTATACATGCTTATACATTATGCATGTGCTGTTTATTAATGAAGAAAGTCACGTGTACTTTTCAGTAATATCATTTATGTTATAACAGATTCGAAATTTTTTTCTAAAAAACAGATATTGTGCAAGTAAATGTGGCCTAGAGTTGTATATATCATCCAAAAATAATAGTAAGATGCCAAAGAAATATAGTTTAGCATCAGTTCACAAAATATACATTTTCTAAACCAACACAAACCTTTGAAAAATACAATATTTTTAAATAGGGTTTCACTCCGTGTGTTTATGAACAATATTAAACAAAGTAAGTCAAATTCTATCAATATGCAACACTAAAATACATGGTAATAAACTTAAAACGCACATCAAAATATCAAATAAAAACATAATCTAACCTGCTCAATCACAGTATCAGAGATCAAATCTCCTGCCACTGATTTAATCTCTGAAATAACCATCAATTTCTCAGACACCCATTTCTTCTCACCTGGAAACTTTCCAATAACCCCTCCAAATCTTTGTAAATCTAGAAACTCTTTCAACATGACTTTCACCATCTTCTTCCTGGCTATAGCTAAAACAATGTGATCCATTGAATCATCATTCATATAAACCTCAAAACTAATCTCATCCTTAACCGGCATAATCAGATTATAGAGTCTTGATATCAAATCGTGCCTACTCTTTAATTCCATTGTACCCAATATCCCACTACAATACCTCCTCCCACTCGCATAAAACTTGAATACATTCTGCCCTTCTTTTAACAACAATGCAGAATCATCTCCCCCTTCACCCACACCCAACAAACTGAAATTCTTATCAAAAATTGAATCTTTGGTGGCAAACACAGCTGCCCAAGACAGTGCTATGTTTTCATTTTCCCTCTTCCCACAGAAATAGTTTATTACAAATGCAACTAAAAACGCAATGCAAAAAATTTCTACCACATAACTCTGCTTATGAGGAAGCATCACTTTGTTATTTTCTGGATCTTCTACTTTCTTAAGCGTTTCGAGACCTGCAGTGTCGAGGCCAGCAATTTCTTCTTCATTGCGAAACGAGCTCGATTCCAATTTAGGATTTCGATCGGTGGACTTGATAGGAGATGATTCGGATAGAGACGAGGAGACATCGGTAGCATCGATGCCATCGAAACTGTTGCGGCTTAAAGGTTCGTCAATTAAGTCATCTTCTTCGTATTCGAATCCTTCAAAGTGAGGAACGGCAGACACGTGAGAAAGGAGGAATAGAAGTGTCAGAGAGATCAAAAATAAAAATCGGGTTAGGGTTCTACTGATCATTGATTGTATTTTCATTTATTGGAACTTAGTTCAAGAAAGGAACTGGATTTTCCATAATTTGGAAATTACGAAAGGACATGTAAGTTATTGTTGAGTAAGCTGCCATATCGCCGCTCGATTCTCGAAAGTCGAAATCATCGAGGATTCACCATGTCGTAGGTTTATGCCGATCGTTGATGTTTATGCACCATGACATGCAACATAGCTTGGAGCCTTTGGACAACTGAAAAATGACAATTCCTCAACCTTGGCGTAGAAATTTTAGTGTGTTGAGTTGTCAAAAGTCATGTAGTTACATGGATTTGTATTAAAAAAAAATTATATTTTAATACCATCAAAAATATCAACCCAAGAAATGCCCTTTTTCAACTATGTAAAGCACTTGAAAGTTGCATGTTATGTCATATTTTAAAAAACGCATGTAATATATGTTTTTCAAAAACATATATATAGAATATATTTAGACACTTAAATATTATATGTATATATAATATGTGTTATTTCAAAAACATATATAGTCTATATTTTTTGAAAAATATATGCACAAACTATTGGGCATATATTGTATTAATTCATAAATTGTATATTGTATTTAAAGTAAAGTGTATACTCTGTAAATATTTTTTGAAATAATTCATAAATTGTATATAGAGTGTGTGTATTCTTTGTGTACCTTTTATAAAAACGTCCATGTAGTATATTTTTTTCTAAAAACATGTATGCAACAACATACATTGTTATACATGTACAGTGTATACATATACACAATGGTATGTGTTGTGTATATATAGTATACACAACAAGAAATAATTAAATCAAAAAAGCTCAAATTCATGTCTTATTTTGTCGCGATAAGTGAATAGTGACGGATTTAGAAACAAAACTAATCTGTTTATATAATCCTCCCCGAAATGGATTACGCAATAACATTTTTATAAATAGTGATGGAATCATTAGAAATGTATTATCCATTTCTAAAAGAGCGACAGATCAATATGAATCTGTTTCTATTTAGAAATTGATTTAGAAATGAAAAAATCTATTTCTATTATCTACAAAAGGTAATAGTAGAATTTATGTTATTTTTGTATGCAGTATATAATATACAATTACATACATAAACTATATGACCTCACATAGCATATTCACGTATTATTTATCAAATAACATTCACATAGCATCTACCATAAAATAAAATATCATATAACAAAAATAAATGTCAATAAATTTTAATATATAATTTATAACCAAAAAAATATATTAACATAAAAACCATTAATTCAAACCAAAACATACATTATAAAAAATTAATAACATATCACAAACAATTACAAGTCCTTATCCTGAAGAGTATTATCCTATAGAGATTTGGATGGATCCTTTTTAGAATAATAAAAATAGATGATATCTCTACCAATTTATACATTATTTTCTCTATCTTCAAAATCTTATATTGTATTTCAGCATCTCTTTTAAATATTTCATCCTCTCTCTTTTTTTTAATTTCTTTAATTTCCTTTTGTATTTCCTTCATTTTTTTTTTTTGCATCTCTTCATTTATTTGTTACTTATCTTCATTCTTTTTTTGCATCTCCTCATTTTTGTTTTACAATGTATATTCAATATATTGTATTTCCTTGCGCAACCTCTCATCATACATGTTATTGTAATTGGAATATAATGATAAAGAACTACAAACAAACCCTGAAAAACATATAAATACTTTGGGACAAAAATTGTATACTCGCCATTTTTTTTAACTCCACTCCAATAGCTCGAAGGTAGAGGTGTCATCTGGGCTAGGTCGGCTCTGCCCTGGGCACGACATGATTTGGCCGTGCCTAGGATAACTGAGCCGCATGTCGGGCCAAGCACGGCCTGATACCAAGGCCCAATGGCATGGTATTATGACACGAGTTGAGATATGCCTTGACCCACCCAGCCCGATGTCCCATTCATGAACCCGACTACCCGAGGCCTGAAAAATCTGAAAGTTCCTTCGAGCCCGAACCTGACCCATGATCTTTTTTGACGCGGGTTCAAGGCCCAAATTTGTGCCTCCACTCTATTCCAGAAGCCAAAGCTTATGGAATGGGAACTGTTAGGGTTGTTTCGATGGTCGAACTAACCCAACGATAAAAAAAGGTAATCAAAGCTATTAGATTTTGCCTCTAACGGATATGAAGCAAAATCCGACAATCCTAAGAACTTTGCTCATTTTTTAATTATTAAAAATTAAAAAAATTAATTTCTTAATCTATAAACCTCTCCCCCTCATTCTAAAATTTATATTTTAAAAACATAAATCTCTTGTTCTTCTCTCTATCTACTTTTCTCTCTCTTTCTTGGGATTTTAGCATTTTGTTTTTCAGGACTCGTCTTTGGTGTTGATTGTGGTACGCGTGTGGTGCGGATATAAAAAAGCTAAAGTTTACGCATTATGGTTTATGAGTATTCCTATTTTTTTTATTAACTAGTTTTTTAAGTTTTAAAGTTTTAAATTTAAAATATTCTTTTCTATAGTCTAGTCTCTCTCTAGTCTAAAAAATAAAATACAAAATAAAAAATGACAAATAGTAATTTAAATTATAAAATGAAATGAATTATAATTTAGAAAATGAAAATCATATGGAAATGTCCGAGGCTGTCGAAACTTTGGTTTCTTTTTTCGCCTCAACCCAAACATCTAAAAAATAAAAAACTAGAATGACTTCAGTAGTTTAGAGTAACTTTAATATAATAAAATAAAAAAAAATGTTAGGGGTACCGAGGAATAATCAGTACAGTGCAAATATTATAAGATAATTGTATGCTGTAAGAGTTCATGTGAGAATAGGCACCTTAAAAGGCATTTCGAACTATGCACCTATAAACATGGTGCATTAGATCATGAGCAAACTCAACTCAGTAGTGGATTTTTTGAGACTGGATTCAGTCAAGTCTCAAAGTTTAACCCATTCAAATACTACAACGAGTTTGGGAGGGAAGGCATGGTTAAACTGATCACCACGATGAGTCTTTCGATTAGATTTTTGGAGGATCCAAGTATAGTTAGTATCATATAGACATATTTTTAGTCTACATATCGTAAGATTCCTATGTTCACATCTAGGGACAACATATTAAAAATTAAAATATTGTAAGTTAGAAAAATAAATAATAATTAATGAATTTATGGAATATAGTGTTGTGGTGTCCGTGATATCCAATATATAGTCTAGTTATGACGATTTATCTTATGCATGCCTCATCGCTCACTTTATAGAAAATATTTAGAGAATATAAAATTCAAAATAAAATTTTTAGTATTACTATTTGATGATGTATTTAATAATGAAGTAGCGATTAACATGTTTGTTATGAATATTAGAGATTAAGCATTAAAATAGATTTTCCATGTTAGATGCATATGTCACGTCATTAACTGATTAGTACAACCAGGGATGAAGGTGTATGCCTCAACTTTAGAAAATATACGTAACTCACTAAAATATATTTGCATGCCTCGTAAACAATAGGAAACCACGCTAGCCAGATATAGCATGGTGGCCTGGTTGGGCCACCTAAAACCCAGCCCGGCCAACATGGCTCGGCTCATTTGACACCTCTACCTAAAGGTAAACATGTGCAATATCAATCTCTTGTGCATCTATAAAAGGATCTGTCAATTGTGATGTAATTGCAATCATATTTTCAACAACTTTTTACCATTATTAAAATACAACATAACATATCAATTGATATATTGAAAGAAATTTTATGCTAGCAAAAGAAGTTGTCCTCTGACTACTACAAAATATTTTAAAAATGATTTTATTAATTATATTAAATGAGTTGATAAAAAATTAATCATTAGTAATGGTAACAAATATATTTGAGTTTGTATTTTATTTATAAATAATACCAAATAATGAATTTTAAAATATTTTTTTCTTTTATTATTATTAATTATAAAATTAAACTACAATTACAAAATGAGAAACTCATGTTAATATCATTTAAGCACTTTGTCCACAAATGATCTATCATTCTTCTTGTGCATTTGCTTGAATACCTCATATAATATTAATAGACATCCTAATTTAGCCTCCTAAAAATAAACATAGTTACAACCAAGGTACATCATTCATTATGACAGAGATTTTATCCGTTTGATTCTAAAAATATAAATAATAACAAAAACTAAAAGGTAATTATACTAGATCTACCAAATATTGGTAGGTCGCCTTTGAACCTCCAATATGTTTTGAAGGTCTCAATCATTCAGCAGCTTTTTCTGATAGATGATTATGTGAGGCCACTCGGGACAATGCCCTTAAACTTCTCACTATTCTGATATTCTCACCACTTTATCCTAACACTGAGGAGGACACTAATAGGCTTCACATATTTACCATACTTTTTTCTCTTTTTACCAAGTTTATCATTGTATCTCATACTTGTCATATATTTTCATGTATCCTTCACGGATATCACCAAAGTATTATTCTATTTTTATTTTTTCTACAATAATCAAATAAAACAATAATATATTGTAATGTATTAATTTAAGAGTATATCATATTATAACAAAATGAAAAATAAGTAAATACATCAGAGATTTGTCTCAAATTTTTCTCAATTAAATTCTTTCATAGTTGGGAGTACTTTGTCCACTTTATTCTCCTCACAACTAGTTCATCCTTGAATATCTTCATGATTTTATGAGAAGTAGAAAAAATAAATTTATAACTAATTTAAAATTATCACATACATATACATCTAAACAAAATACATATTTTTTGCTACTGCTGTGTTAAAATTTATTTTTAATATTATAAGCGATAATGTCCAATAAGTAGCAAAATAATACATTTTTATTATTGTAAAATATTTAAATTTTAAAAATTTGATATAATTATAATTTCATTCACATATTATTTTATATTTATTTTAAATAAAAAAATTTATAAAGAATAAATGTAGTAAATTTAAGTGTGCTACCTACTGTTTATTGTCAATTATGAACCGAATGAAGATTTTCACTTTACTTGGCATGTAAATTAAGGCTCATGAATATCCTATAGTACTTCTAATGTAGTACCAATGCATGAGCCTTCTAAGATAGGTGACAAAAACTATCAGTATTTTCTAGTGAAAAATAAGATGAAGATGGATTATCTATGGCAATAAGTCTAAGTATGTCAAGATGAGGTGATGCTAAAGTTTTCTCCATATGTGTAGGAGAATGCAGAAAGACATTTGTATGTCTTAAAGATTTTTTCCTCCACGAACTATTAGTTGACTTACTCGGTCCCTCCTCATACTTTGAGAATCTTTTTCACATAAATGATTATCTCTCATACCTAAATCAAGTTACATAAGTATCAAAATATATGGAGGCAATAAAATTATTATATGAAATATCATAATAATATAACTTATTATAAACACATTGACATTAAAAAAAGTAATTAAAATATTTTAATTTAACACCCACATTTTAACATTTATAAAATAAGAATGAGAAAATAACAAGGTAATCAATGAATTTCTAGTTGTCATTAGTACTTTCTAAGAAATCATATCTATCTACATATTCATCAACATTTGATTTTGAAATAATTTATTCTCATTATCTTCTTCCATATTGAAATCATCAATGTTCAAATAATTTCTATCTTCACTAAGTAGAGCTTAAAGGCAATGTTGATACACGTGATGGAGTAACCATAACATCATTTTCAATAATTTCCATAAAATATATGGGTGTTATTTTACATATTGCATACTAGTGACACATATTTTCTCATGATTAGATAAGTGGTGTAACATACTTGTTCAGCTTGTATCACAATAATAAAGATATTGTACTTACATAAAATTTATTATGATGCACATCAACAAGATTGTATTGATGATGAATTATAGTACCTATATTTGGTATTAGATCAAACTATTCACATTTAAATAGAATAATCCTCTTGGTTGGTAAAGCATGATACTCCATGTATAGAATTTCAATTAGTCAACCATGAAAATCAGTAGTACATATAATTTAATTAGACCCCTTGATGCAAACACTAGTATTCATTATAACTCAATTTGAACCTTATTTCAAATTATGCAATTTGTATCCATTTACATAATGTAAAGGATACATTTGTAAACTTCTTAATAGTTCTTTTACAAGATCTTTCATTTGTTTGTTACATATATTTGATGAAAAAATTATACCTACAAAATGATAAAGGACAAATTCATACATATATAATGTTGCATGTAACTATTTAGAACCATAAATGATAAGTTATATACTGACATATTTTTCAAACCAATTTGTAAAATTCATTTCAAGCTTTACATCAATTTAATGATCATCAATATGAGGTTATCTTTTCCTTAATTCCTAAGCAAATATTCTTCAAAAATAAAATTGAAGATATTTTGATTAATTAAAATAGTATATCACATACAATGACAAATAAATGATAATATAAAATTATTATAAATCTTACTCGGTATAAGGTGTAACTTTCTAATAGTTCAATAAAATGTATATGTGTGCATCATGATACTTTAGGTCATCCAAAAAATATCCCAATGATTCTTTATCATACGATCTACCCCCTTGTCTAAAAATAAAAAGTATATCATTTTCGTCTGATTCATCCTCCATACCATATATATTCTTTGGTGATAATATTTTATGTCGATTATATAATTGTTACCAAAAGTAGTGTGCATAAAATACCGAAGTCTCTTCAACCAAGTAGGCATTGCATACCGATTCTTTGATTTTGGCTTTATTTCAAACGTTATTTTTTAATTTTCTAAGATGTCTGAAATTTATATATATTAGAAAAAAAATATTTGGCAGATAAATTAAAATGTTTATATTAACAATTGAAAAATATATTACCTCTCAAATGGATACATCCATTTGTATTGCATATGACATGTTTTCATGGATTCATGAGGCAAGTGGATTATGAGATATTTCATGGAATCGAATAAACTAAGAGAAAAAATATGATCGAGTTTGCATAAAATTATGGGGATGTCATTTTGTAATCACTCCATTTCTTTCTTTCTCATTACATTGCAAGTGAGATTCTTAAAAAAAATATTTATTCCAGTCAATGTTTCCCAACCATTTTGTGGAAGTAATTCATGGAAAACTATGGGTATTAGTCTCTGCATGAACATAAAATAGTCATGACTTTTTATTCCAAATAATTTATGATTCTTCATATCAACACATCTTCTCATATTAGATGGATATTCGTTAGGGAACCAATGCTCCAACAACCATTTGCATAAAGCTTCCTTTGCATCCTTTTTGAGACTAACAAGCCATGAAAAATTTATTCATTGATTTATCCTTGTGTAACATTGGACGTGAATATAACTCTTTCAAATCCTTTCTTAATTTATTATTATCTTTTGTTTTTCCTCCATATTCATTATAGTATTAAAAATATTATCAAAAAAGTTCTTCTCATGTGCATCACAATTAAGTGGTGTCTAATAATATTTATTTTCCAATATGGCAAATCTTGAAAGATACTTTATTTCTTCAAACAACAAAGATAAATCTTTGAAATTTATGTATTGAGGTAATTTGCATCAACATCTATAATATTTTTTAACTCATATCTTTCAATTACTTCTAATATTTTGTCACTTGACCTCAAAGCTGGTACACTTTTAATGACTTTATGGTATTTCTTAAATGCATCAATATTCATCTGAAATAGATATTCTACATATAAGAATTTATGATGATTATCAAATCAAAAATTTTTTCCTTATTTTCTCAGATAAAATATATCTAAGTCCTCTATGCAATAAGGACAAGCTAATTCTCCAATAGTATTCCATTTGGACAACATTAAATATGCAGAAAAGTCACTTATAATCCATATTAGTACAACTTGTATGTTATCTGGATATATCACATGTTTTGATATAACCCTCCCACAAAATTTTGAGCTCTACTATAAAAGACTATAGAAAAATATCCAATTTGTCTTTTGGATTTTTCGGACTAGGCATGACAAGTCGACAACACAAAAAAATTTGTGTTCATCATTCATGCACATCCATAATAGTAAATTATAAGGTATAACAATAACTAGTCATGAAGAGAATTATTGCTATGTTTGTCCAAATGGCTAAAAATCAATTGTGCATAGCCCTAATCTAATATTTTGACTTTAATCTACAAATAATAGATGATAATTATCAAAATATTTCCAAAAAAGTGAATCTAAGCAATGCCACATCACATTTCTTCAATAACATGATCTTTGTGCCAACTCATATCATTAGTAGTAGTATCAGATGAAAATAATCTTTGTTGTCAAGGAGTCATTGAAAATTATTGCATCTTCTTGTGTAGAATATTTATTTTTTACCTTTTACATGCTGTATTTCTTTTATACCAATGATAGTTATAAAAATTATATACAATTGCTTCACTATCTATGACCCAATATATCATGTAGCAATTAATGCAATAATGTATATTTTTCACTGGCAAACCTAAGCCTTGCATTAACTTCTTTATATTGAAAAAACTATTTGTCATAATATTATTCTTTGATAACAATTCATTTAAAAACTATTATATTTTATCATAATATCTTTCTAAAAAATAATCTTTTACATTTAAATTCATTAGTTTGGCCACCATAGATAACTTTGAGTGGCCATATGAATTACCTTCCCAAATCTCTTCTTCTAAAGCCTCTAGCATTTTTAAAAATTTAGTTTGTTGGTGATATTGGGATATCATCAGTGATATCCGAATTTAATAAAGGGCCAATAATATTATTCAAAATTATTTAACATGCATCATTGAAATTATCAAATTCTATTGCAACAGTTGAATGAACATTTCTATGTACATAAAACTTAATTATTTGTGGCACAACTATTTTCTCATATTTATATCAAAATAATAATCGCTAACAAATTTTTTTTACAAGATGATATCACACTATGTCCACATTATAGAAACTCCAATTTTGACATTTAAGATCATTTCATGGGCTTCTTATTTTTGTTTCATCTATAAATTCAGTTAAAAATCCATTTTTCAGTCTTACATTATTCCATTAATAATCAGGTCATATAATATTTTCCATTCATGTAATACATAATATTAATATTTTTGGAATTATAATAATATGCATAGAGATATTTTGTAATAAAGATGTAGCAATATTTTTATGAAATTACATAAATCTAACAAATACGTTGTAGTAAAATAATTATTAAAATAATTTTGGATTAAAATCAAATAAGATAGGTTGTTCCAATATATTTTTTGTCATTTACATAAAACTAAAAAATTAATATTTATCTATATTGGATGAACTTGCATTAATAAAAAAAAGAAATATTTACAATGTCATAATTTTTAATTTTTATATTAACAAGTACTAAATAATAATATAAACATATTATTTATAATATAAATAATAAATAAATTATCAATGTCAATATATCAGAATTTATCACCGAAAAAACATACAAAATAAATTAACTATCAACAAAGAATATTTTTTTAATAAATGAGAAATTCTTCTAATCTATATGAAGCTTGTAATATACATAGGTATACACCACATGTGGCATGTAATATTAAATTTTTTAATATTTAATAAAGGCGAGTATTATTTATTTTATTAAAGTTTTCGTGAAATGTAGATCAAACAAATATATACATTTTAAAATTAGTTTCTATTTTTTTTAATTTTATAATTTTTCACTATTCTAATTGCAGATACAAATATATTCATTGGTAAAATTAGTTTCACTATTCTAATTGCATACTCTCATTATTTTTTTCCATTATTATTGTGATCATAAATGAACATTTAGTAATTATTTTAATAATTATAAATTATTTTTTGTTAAGGTTACGTCATTAATATGAGTTATTCAATTTTGAAATTATTAAATATCATATAATTCTATTAAGAAAACAAAATACCAAATAAAATTGGTATTATTAATTATAAATCAATAATAAAATACACAAAACTTTCATAAATCAATTAGGTTACAAAAAAATTTTACAAATAAAAGAAAGAAGAAAAAATGTAAAAAAATATAAAATATATATAATTTATTAATTATATTTATAATAATTCGGCAAAATAATCAAATAGAACCTAATATAAATGTTAAATATATAAAACAATTATACATAACATGAAAATGCACAATCTATACCCGAATACAAAACATATGAAATAAAAGTAAAAATCATAATTTTATACTTCAATTATGGATGAAATGCAAGTCGAACAATATAAAAAGGATAAGCAATCCAAATATGAATCGGACAAAATCACAACCAAACCAAAAAATACATAAAACCCCAAGAAAACTTCAAAATTTAATTATCTTATTTTCGCTAGAGGTGTAAATTGGACCGGGCCGACCCGGCCGGCCTGAGGTAGGCACAGGAATGACCTGTACCCCTGCCCATGTCGGGCCTATTCACAACATGACTTGTGACGTGACATTCCTATATATAACTATATGTTTAACTATATATAACTCTAATTATAACTATATATACTATAGGTATAAGAACATATAACTATAAATAATTGTCTTTGACTACGTGTATAACTATAAAAATATTATACATAATTATATTTAAATATATATTTAACAACATATATTTAATATACATTTTTATATATAGTATATAAACATGTATTTTACTATGTCTATAGATAACTATATGTACATATATATAAAATTATATGGAAAAATATATATACTTACATCTATAAATATAAGTATAACTATATGTGTAACTATATGTATAACCACATTTAACTATATTTATAATTACTATATAATAACATACAACATATATTATGCTTAACTACATGTGTATAAATATATATAAATATTTGTATAACTATGTAACAATCTATATAATTAAATATAATTATATTTGTAACTATGTATACATATATGTAAATCTATATACTTGTTTATAACTTTGTATATATTTATGTATAACTACTTATAACTACTTGTATGAATATATCTATATATAACTATATGTTTAACTATATATACCTTTATTTTTAACTATATATACTATAGGTATAAGAACATATAACTATAAATAATTGTCTTTGACTATATGTATAACTATAAAAGAATTATACGTAATTATATTTAAATATATAATTAACAACATATATTAAATATACATTTTTATATATAAGCATATAAAAATGTATTTTACTATATCTATACCTATATATAACTATATGTATACATGTATAAAATTATATGAAAAAAAAAATATACTTACATTTATTAATATAAGTATAACTATATGTGTAACTATATGTATAACCACATGTAACTATATTTATAATTATTGTATAACAACATACAACATTATGTTTAACTATATGTGTATAACTATATATTTATATTTGTATAACTATATAAAACTCTATATAATTAAATATAACTAAATAAGGCATGATTTTTTATCCTGACAATTTTTTTGTAGCTCGTGTAATTGAACTTACAACCTCCAAGGAGGCTCACATCTATCTCAAGAATCAGTATATCGAGCCTTTGGTTTTTGATGTGTAAATATACACACACACACACATTTACTTGATGTTTATAATATATATATATATATATATATATATATATATATATATATATATATATTGTTTTTTGTGTTTAGATATATGTATTTTATTGAACACATGTGGAATAATGTTAAAAAATATAGATTAATATCCAAGCTCATTTAATTCATTGAAAAAAACATGAGACATGAATATTAACAAACATATCAAGCATCATTGAACTTAATTGAATTTTTATTTAAACAATTTATTCATATTTAAAAATTTGTAACATTTAAAAAAAATTGTAATTAATAAAATTAAATATAAATCATTAATATATATCTTTAGAATGTATCAAAACACTTTATTTTTGTTATTCTAATTAAATTTTGAGTATTATCAAACATTATTGCTAATAAATGAGAGTTGTTAAAATATTATCATATGCTTATTTAAATATTTATATAAAACATTAGAATACAACAACAATATTATTTTATCATTTTTATTTTATAGTCTCTAATTAAAATTAAATAACATTGAACATTTTTATTTCAACTGTTCACAAGGCCATTGCAACTACTAAGGGTGTGTTTTGATTTTGCTGTTTGTTATTTTGAAATTCTTCTTCTATATTAACTATTATCGTATATTGCATTTTCTATTGAAATTATATAGTAGATATCAGTGTCTGAATGATATCATGTAAAGTGAAGTTATTATCACAATTATATACGTGACAAAAGATCCTCCTCATGCACATAGTTTTAATCTTGATGTTCGTAGTAAATAATTGCAAGTATTAAAATCATTAATCACCAGTATATATGTGATGGGTATATTTATAATTTTTGCTAAATTAATAATTTCCCATCCTTCGTATTAATTAGGTATTAATTGAGGTGTATGTAAGTTTTATTTACCAAGCTATCTTTTAATTGTAGTTTTCCACAAATAATGTTAATGTTAATGTTTATAATTATTTGTATCTTTAATCAGTTTAAATTTGCAAGGCTAGAATATGTAATTATAGCTTGCTTCGCATCTATGTTTTCTAATTGAATACTATGTATGATATATGTATGATATCTATTAATCTTTACCATGCTAAGAAATGCTTTAATTATTAATGTAGATTCTACAAATGCATTGCCTTTGATATTCACAATATATAATCTTTAAATATTTATTTGTAAGTAATTTTATTTAATTATTAGTATATTTTGAAATAATTATATGTTTCATTCAAAATAATAATTGAGCATTATTATTTGCAAATAAAACATGATAAAATGAGTTCAAATTGTCAACGGATGTATAAAAGTTTATGAATGGAATTTTGAATCAAGAACTATTGAGTGGGCTTGAAACTTTTATCAACTTTGCATGTAGTCAATCGAGTTGGATTGATGAAGAAAAAATTAAGTGTCCATGTAATAACTACAAGTGTCAGAATATCCCTTTTCATGATGTAAACACTATAATATACTATTTGACTAAATATGCCTTTGTGCCAAATTATTTTATTTGGATTTATCAAGGGGATAGTATAATGGATCTTAACATTGAATGAAATGAGGGTGCTGAATCATTTGCATGTGGTGAAGAAGCATCAAACACATACCATAGAATGGTCATGGAAGCTGCTGGTGCTAACATTGTCATGGTCCTTACTATAGATGGGTTCCATCTTTATCGATTTTTGTTGGATCAAAATAAGGCTGAGCTATTATTGTCTTCATTATTTCTGAAATATTTTATTTGTTTACTCTCTCTCTCTCTAAATATCATTGTTAGCCATCTTTTAGATATTTGTTGAAGTTATATGACTATCAACTCAGATTCATATTTGTTCATGTCAATATTTACTATTTTTATATATCTATGAATGTGTATTGCTTTAATGGTGTGCATATTATTTTTATTGAGTGCATATTAAATTGTTTCTAACCATGGATGTGTACGATAATGAACTGTTTTGTAGTTACATTGTCGCATACAACGAAGTGATGATGCTTGATTCAAACCAAGAGAAGAACCTTATGGTAGTTGAAATTATAGGGTTAATGGACTAACACAATGAAGCTAAGTGATCAAAATCATTAGTGCAAACACATGGAGAGGAGAAGAAACTTTATAGGAAAGCAGCATGGAAGCATGGTGTAGCAGGGAGTGGCGGTGTAGAGCAACCCTTTATAGGCCTTAGGATCGGGAGAAAGTTCTGGTTGCAGGGAGGCACGGTGTGAATTTTGATGCGCCAAGCCTAACTCATGGTTTGTCTTCAATATTTTCCTCTAATGGTTTTTAGGTATATTTTCGAAAATTTAAATAATATTCGCATTTCTTATCAATGTTGATAGTGATGTTTTGTGCCTTCTTTGTGAAGTATAAATGAGATAATACTTTACCTGATGTTCTATATCTATATCTATACGTGCTATTCTATATATATAAGACATCCACACATGCTATAGTGTATATGTATATATACTGTAGTATATATGTACATATATACTCAGTATGTGTGTGTGTATATTGTAGTATTTTAATGTACATATATTCAGTATATAACTATCTTACTGATGAGCACGATGTTTGTGATTTTGCTTATGTTTTGCTAGGTGCCATGTTCTCTACTTTATCAATTGATACATTGTACTACTGAACCTACATGTGCAAAATATGGACAAGATAAAGAAATGAGAAGATAAGATAATAGTGTGTGCATGTGTGTTTGGACACATATAGTTATACTATATTCATGCTGTATGTAGGTATATTGCATATATACATGCCTATGAATGTTTAAGCAATGCTGAGTAATATTTAATGCATACGTGCATGTTACCACCATTCATTAGTTTTTTTAATGTTGAATGTTGCAGACCATCCCTATTAATCCCAATGCTTTTCTTAACAACTTGACTAGGAAGATGGTCACTGTAAAACTTAAGTGGGGAATGAAATACAAAGGTGAGCTACCTTGTGTTCTTTTCCTATGCATTGCATTTTTTCTAATTTTATTTTTTTGGTTTCTTTCATGTTTCCTTGCTTCAATGGATTCCTATATAAACCTACAGGTGTGTAAAAAATCAATATCACATAGCCTGTTATCATTTCAACTTATATTTCCCTTTTATTTGGCACTTTCTAATTTTCTTATAATTAACAAATGATTGAATTGTGAAGCTGGGAAACACATAAGAATATGTTGATGGGTAGTTCACTAGAAATCTTGGAGAAATCTTGATTCGGAAATTTAAAAATAAATTCATTTTTAAACATATACATTTTTTTTATTTTATTATTTACAAATACATATTAAAAAAAATAAACTTGAACATCAAAGATTGAATGCTCTTATGTATGTAAGGTACAATTCTAGATTGAAAGAATGAAATCTACAAATAAAATAAAATAAAATATTGATCCGATTTTGATAGAAAAAATTGATTCGAATGATGAATGGATAGCAGAGAAAGAAGATCTCCTCCCCCTTGATTTTTGTTGGCTTCAAGATAATGAATTATTCAATATTAATTATATTAGAGTTGTGTCATCAAACTCCCAACAGACTCAAGCATCATCGAATCACATGATTTGTTCACATTCCTACAAAAAGAAATAATGAAATAGCAAATAAGTATTCAAATTAAAGTTATAAATATGATTAAATTTAATTAAAAAATTAATATTTATACCTAATTAATAATTTATACTTTGTACAAGTGGAGACAGAGACAAATAGAAGGAATTCAATTTGACACCAATTGATGAAGATGATGATTTACTTAAAATGAGAATACATGATAGTAGACATTTACATACTTTTAATACATTGAATAAGTATAATGATGACATTGATGAGTATAATTTAAATTAAAATAATTTACTCTAGTTTATATTTCATAACTTGATTATGAATTTGTTATGATTTTATGACTTTTTTTATATTAGTATAGTTGAATCTATTTAAAATTTTAAGACTTTGTTATGATTTTTAAAAAATAGTGAACTAATATGCCTTTTTTTTATAATTCTAATGAATTATTTTCATATTTTTATTTATGCTATTTTATTTTATATATTTTAAATAATAAATTAATATGATTCAATGCCTCGAGACTTACACCTTGCCTAACTAATATAAAAAAGCCTCGACTTACGCATTTGCCTTTTATAACTTTACTCAAGTCAGTGTTTCTAACACCAAAACTTGTGCTCTAGTGAGAAAAAAACCAAAATCATAGTTATTACCGATATTGCAACAAAATGCTCCATAAAAAAAATCAAAATCATGATTATTCTCGGTATCATTGACTTTGTGTTTTAAAAAAGATTTACCTTAGTCGTGATATTTCTAACACCATGATATTATACTCAATAAGAGAATTACTTGAGCCGTGACATTCATTATCACCATAACTTTTGTAATGTAGAGAAAATTTGACAAAACAAAAAAGTCACTACATCAAGCTAACACCACAATTTTCAGCTTACAGTGTCACACAAACCCACAAAGTATAAAAGTACACTTAGACAATTTTAAAAAACACAAGAAGAGAGGAAAAAAGAAAAATTATATTTCAAGCCAAGTACAAAAAAACCTAGGCTTCCAACCCCTTATTATGAGCAAATCAAAAGCAAACGCAAATAATAATTGATTGAATTTAGATTTTATGACTTAGATCCTCACTTGAGTTTCCATTGAGAAAATCTCAATCACATTAGAAACCTCTCAAAACATATTGCACAAATTATTCCCAAATGATGACTTGATTTTATGAATTTTATATTTGTGATAATATTATGATTTTGATATTAATAGATATGAATTTTATATATAACTAAAATTTAAGATTTTCAATGTATCATAATTTTATGAGTATTGACTATCAACCTTGGCGGATGATAATAAATATATCACGTGACATACTCACACAGAATGACAAGAAAGATAAGTTAATTATTATATAAATGATGCTTATAAAACCATATATAAGAATACACTTATGACAAATCAAGTATATATATTCTAGAAAAACTAAACATCGAGTAATATAAAAGTTAAGTGAAACATATGATTTATGAGTTTCATCATTATGTGAGAATCATGTATTGGTTATAACAAATAATAACAGATATGTTATGAGACACGCAAGTAAAAGAGATTTGTATGATAGTAATAGTTATACGAGTCATTTCTTCTTGTATTATTTTTATATATGAGATTCATGAAAAGATATATATTAATTATCATATATATGATATTTATGAAATCAAAAACATAAACATATTTAATATCATATTATTAAAAATAGTCATCAGAACAATTTACATATTATCTAAAAGAAATATACATGTTAATGAGCCATAAATAAAATAATTTGTAGCATTGGTAGTAAAATACTAAATACACAACTAGAGAAAATTATCCATGGTAATAATAGTCTAAGGATAATAATAATTTTGCATGCCAAGAAATCACAGAGGAATGTTCATACAACATTAACCAAACAACTAAAAAAACATTATTTTACACTAGGAAGTGAGTGAATCCTAAAGTCTAAGTATTAATTAATCAAATTATCTACTCAACTTGGATAATAATATTAGTTTATTATTGATTAATCAAACTACTTGCATAATTTAATAGGATCAATATCTAGACTTAAGTCTAATTTACTATTTGTACAACTCATATATTTGCACAATTCTATTAGATGAGAGATAATAATCCAACAAATTTTTGGGACCATATTACAAACAAAAAATTTTCAAATCATAATAAAGAAACAATTAGTTTTTGACACCATGCATAAAATTAATTATTATTAATTTGATTAATTAACTTGAATCGACATAATTAACCTTACAAAAGAATAATTTTATTTCTAGATAGTTGAATATAATTATTGCTTTGTATTTGAATTGTATTTTTGTTTTATTTTTCTATATTTTTTATATTGTTTTGTTGTCATCTATAATAAATAATTATCCAACAACCTAGTTATCATCTAACCTTATGAGATTATTGACAACTAACTATAATAAATAATTATTTTAATATTCAGATGTAACTTGTGCAAGCAAATTACTTTGAGTTGAAATGAATTTTGATAATTATAATACAGCATCAGCACGATGAAAGAATTTTAGGAAATATGAATTACCACGATGAAACTTTCTTAGAATTTTGCATCACAATGAAGATGAACAGAGTTAATTATTATGTGAGAAAGTTATAATTTTATTCCTTTATATTTAAAAGATAAAACCCAAACTTGGTTTTGGTGTTTGTCTAGAGACTCCATTGAGAATTGAAATAAATTTATTCAAGTATTCCTCACAAAATTTTTCCCCTCTCAAATCACCAAGTTAAGATACACTAATTTTGATAAAATGAGCACAATATTTTATATGACACTTAAAATTGAATTGAAGAACTAATGAGAAACTATCCATGACACGAATTTGAATTGTAATTTCAATTTTAAATTTTCTATAATAGAGTGACCTACATGATGAGTTACATGATCGCTATGACCTAGAGAGGTATTAAGACTTTGTTATACTTCCTAATTTTATCAATTAGGCAATGTCCCATAAACTTTTTAATGAGAATGTCTCGCCAACAAAATCTACAAGTATACGAGTTGAATAAATAGTAAAAAAAATTTTTATCCAGATATCAATCACACAGAGATAACTCATTTTTAATAAAATAAATATTCAGATTATGAAACAATTATAGATTCATGAGTTTATTAATTTAATGTATGTGATATATATTTAAATTAATTCATAGCCAATGTGATTTTACTTTAGTATCATACTTCTTTAAGGTGAAATCTAACAACGAGTACTCAAACAATGGTAAAATAATGAATTTCCTTTTTGGATATCCCTTCTGTATAGCTGACCCATTCACTAACTTTGTCAAAATATCATAAAATACCTCTTATCCTTTCCCAATCAAATTCAATATATTTTCAACATATCTCATCACAAAATATAATTCTTTTTAATTTGCACTTTATATTTTTATTTTCTCTATCTACTGGCACTCATATAATGTTATTTAGTTCCCATTCAAGTTGTCTCTTGCCCCCATTGCTCTTTTTCAATGCACTATTATGGGCTCATATAACATTAAAAATGATGCAATACTCATCAACCAAATATTCATGTAGCTCATTCCTTCCTCCAAGAATTTATAGATCTTATCATTAAACTTTTCTTGCATTACTATAAAAATAATCTTTTTTGATGAAGATGGTTTTACCACATCACATCATATTTTCGAGTTTCTTCCACTACTCATGTGCGTAGTTAATGAATATCCTTTTTCAACTCTTCTTTTATTCACTCGATGCTCTATTGCATATTTACAACAATACACAAAATACTCATAAAAATATCATGTATAATTAAGGAATGTTTACATGGGCTAGCTCATCTTCTCGTATTTCTCTTAATATATTCATCTCTTGTGTTAGTTGCTATAAAGGAGAAGCCTTATTCCCAAATTCTAGTCAATCTTTCACCTTCAAGAATCAGCTTCTTCGCATTTTTGCTTCTTCTATTTACTTTTTTATGCCTGAAAATATTAGAGAGAATACCATCAAAGACATTGCATCAACAAGTTCATCCTTTGAGATTCTCTCAGCTAGATATCACAAAATAATAAAAAAATAATAAATTAGTTAACTAGAAAATTCATGCTCACAAAACTAAATAATCAATTTCTCTAAAATTTTTCTCACATCATAATTAATATCCAAATAGGATAGCATATAACAAAATGGTTAACTCCAAAATAATTATAGAAATCTGAAAAATTGATAATATAAATGAACATATAAAATACAACCAAATGTTTCTCACCTTCATGAGTTCTCTCCTCATCAAATATCCATATGTGATTTTCAACATCATTCTCTATATAGCAAAATGACAAATATCTATGTATTAGCCATGGACATTATATCACATGCTTCATCTTCTTCTACTTGCATAATTGAGGTCGTATCCTTAATTTTCTCTTTAAGATTTTCAATTGTAATAATTTATGTATTAGCTACAAAGATTTCTAATACATCACTTTCTTCGAATTTAACTGAATCCATGATTTTATATTTCTTGGTCAATTGTCTCAACTTCTCTTCATCAACATTATTTGCTCTTCTCAATTATTTTAGCATTTCTTCAAGCTCAACTAACAGATAAGATTCAAATGATGATTGAGATTCATAAGATATTCTTTCCCATGGCTTTCATATATCGATCTTTATAACTCTCTTTTAGTTGATAATAGAATTAATAATGGTTGTCATAAAATTCATAACAATAATTTAAGATGTTCTTGCTCACTTTTACCTTATATTTCTCAAAATAAATTATATGCTTCAATCTTCTCTCATAGCTCTTTAAGGAAATTTATTACGTCATAATAAAAAAAATTGGCTAAACATTCTTATTTTATAGATTGATGACTAAAAAAAAAATACAAGTAAAATTCAAAATACAATCATCCACTTTCAAACAAATTAATAATACTTAGCATTTAAATTCGGAAAAATTTATCAAACTCAACACTGACTAAATTACTAAAAAGAAATTATTATTTATAAAAATAAAACATTAACTCCCATTGACTAAGCAAAATATATAATCCATGACAACAATAGAAAAAATTTATTACGACTTTGTTATATTGTCTAATTTTATCAAATAAACGATATCCAAAATACTCATTAATGAGAATCTCACCAATAAAGGTCTACAAGTACACGAGTCATACAAGTAATAAATATAACTTTCATCTAAATATTAATTCCATAGGAATTGTATCGAGAGTTCGGTCATTCAATATTAAAACAACTCATTTTTTAGTCAAATAAATATTTGAATTGTTAAATAATATTAAATCCATTAATTTATTAATTTAATCATCGTGATATGTGTTTAAATTAATTCAACTTATGTTATGTTTTGGATATAGAAGAAAAGTTAGGATATTATGCAATAAGTTTTGTAATAATAACATATAAGGCGATTATTATCATTGAACTCAACTCATTGGTGATCTCCTTGTATTTAACATCTCGGTAAGTTAATATCAAACTAATAAATCATCTTTTCTCAAGAGTTATTTATAATTATAAACCTTTTAAACAGCTTGTCAATTACCTTTGATGGTTGCTTGGCATTCACATCTTTATTCTCTGGGCTCAAATATTATAAAGATAAAAAATTAACATGGTTTACAAGTATTTGTACTTTCAACTTCATAATTATCATACTCACATAATTAACATATGTTTATCTCATGTTTTATTGAGAAGAACCATATAAGCTAAAACAACTCAAAAGAATTATTAGCACCTATGATTCACAATATATTTGCACGTGTCACGAATATTATTTGTCATTATCTTCCTCAATGATGTTCGACTAACATATTAAAAGTGAACTCCTTGAGAAAAATATTTCAATATAATATCAATCTCAATCATAAACATATTCTTTTATGATATTAAAATGAATTAATATGTAAAATCATTTATATTTTCACATAAATCAATAATCAAAATTCTAATTCAAATTTTATTTAATTATTTGTCCAACAATATCTATAATAAAAAATAAATCAAATATATTTATTCATAAAAAAAATAATATCACATCACATATATCAATTTATAAAAACCCTGGATGATATTTTATTTTTTAAAAAATTCCTAAATCTACCATAGAAAGGAAGTGCAACTCTAGGGTATAGCATTAATCTTGCATCCCTTCCTTACTTTTATAACTCCTATGAAATATGAAAATTATCTTAGGATTTGGTTGTTACACCATAATCTTGTTTGTTAAGTGGAGGGAGAGGAAAAAGAATAAAAAATTACTTATAAATTTATCTATCTTTCACTTTTATACTCAGACAACTTTGCATTACTCTAAGTAAAAAGTTATAACTTTGTCATTCAACTCTTAAGCTTAAGATCAGAACTCTAGAAAATAATTATGACTTTAGATTACATCTCAATCTTTCTATAATATAAAATCACAATGCTAATAATGATTACGACTTAGATATGATATCTTTATAACATGAAATCGCAATACTGTGAAGTGGTCGCAACTTCAAACATTTGTCTTGTTCTTAAAAAAAAGTCACAACAATGAAAAATTGCTGCATCATGGCGAAAAACTTCTTATAGTATTATATGCCCACAACATTGGAAAAAAAATCACAACATTGACATTGATCCTTCTAAATTATTATGTGGTTATGAAACTAGTAAATAACCACAATACTAAAAATCTCTCTTGTTTTACATGCCTATGACACTGAGAAATAGCTACAATAAAACATATCCTTAATATGTGTCTCAAGCTATGTTGCACGAACACTGATACGGACACGGGGATACGACACGGCAAGATACGGGGACACGGCAAATTCTAAAAAACTAGGATACGGATAAGGCTAGAATACGTCATGATAAAAAAAATAAAAATAAAATAAAAATTATTAATTATAAATATTAGGTATTTTAAAATAATAAAAAAATACTATATTTTAAATAATTTAAAATTCTGTATTTTAAAATAATGTAAAAAAATTTAAACGCTCTAACACCCTCCCCCCTCCTGAACCTTCCCCCCATCCAGAAACCCCCTCCCCCCCCCCCCCCTCCCGAACCCCCCTGCCCTTTATAGAATTAGGTTACCTTAAGTACTGTCGGCACCTCGGCGGTGTACTCCTCCCCTCCCCGTTTGACGCAATGATAATTTTCAACTATTTCCCGCAATCGGCTTGTTGGCAACTCACTATCGGCGGTGTGCTCCTCAATTTATTGGAGATTTAAGAGTAAAAATTAATATATAATGTATTTCCGACGCGTTAGAATCGAAAAAATGCATTGGTTGGTAAACAACGCGTCTGTAGGTAAACGATGCGTCTGTTGTTGACGACGACTATTTCCGAATAACGCGTAGGATACGTCTCCGACGCGTATTCGATACGCCACATGGCGTATCCCATACGGATTTGTGTCCGATACGCCACGTGGCATATCGGACACGTATCCGATGCGTGTCCGACCAGTGTAGCCGTGTCCACGTGTCCGGCACGTGGACACGGCAGTTCCTAGGCGTATCCGTGCAACATAGATCTCAAGTATCCACTACAATATGGGTGGCCATATACATTATCCTTCATTTCTCATATGTATCATGTCGTAGTGACATTAAAAGGATATCACAGTACTGACAATTAGCTCGAGCATAAAAATCAATATTTTATCTTTCTTTGAGAATAAGAGTCATGACCTTGAAAATTGATCATACTTAAATAATATCCTATATAACTTTTAGTATCTCAAAATCATAACTCTAAATATTTATCATGACTTTGTCCTTAGTAGTTTTAACTCTAAAATTTTTTATATTTCAAAAATCGAGATTTTATAAAAAAAAATTATAACTCTGACTTAGGACCACCGAGTCGTTTTAAAAATAAAATTATGAGACTATGAGATAGTCGTGACCATTAGAACCAAATGATACTTAGTTGATACAATAAAATTAATATCACGGTCATATTTAAATTTTATTAGATAAGTATGATTGCAACTATATGATTATATTATAACCACAAAAATATATCATATAATAAAATAATTATGCTAACGAGTTAGTAAAATCATAGTGTACAAAGATTATAACATTCTCATAGATAGAGTTTCAGGAAAGAATTAAAACCAAAACTTTGTAAGACTCAATGTCATACTCCTTGGAATAAATACTTCTAAAAACCTATCAATTTCATAAAAATTCATCAAAACTTGCCAAAATTATGAAATAGACGTGTCGATTAGGTCGAACAACCCAGACACGACATAAGACACGGTGCAATTCAATCATGGCTAGCATGGCATAGCCTGATTCATAGTCATGCCTAGACCAAACTCTAGCTGAATCACAACAAAACTCAAGCTATGTCAAGCCAAAGTAGAGGTGTAAAGTGAGCCGAGCAGCCCATGCACATCCAATGACAAGACATGGTTCAACCATAGTGGGGCCGGCACAACATGGTCCAGTATTGTGCTTGGTCCTAGACCATGCCAACTCAAGGCACGGCCTATGCCATGGTGGCCTAATGGCACACAGCCGAGAATAGTCTCAAGTCATGGGTAGTTTTTTTAATAGCCAAGTACGCCAGATTCCGCTTACGTGGCTAGTAGCAATTGTGTGATCTACCCTGCCTTGCCCGTTGCATTTTCATGCACGGGGCACAAATAGAAATAGAGACATGTACAACTTATCACAATCACTGCCAGGTACTTTTAAAAAACATATATATTCCAATTTAAACCATAGTCATCAGATTAAATCTAATGAATACTAGCTAAAATCCATTGGATGTGATAATATTAGCCAAATAAAATTTAAAAAATAAAAAAATTGTCTTTTTTATTATTTTAAAATCTTTATAAATATAGATTAGGAAATTTAGAATTCTCATTCTAAATTTCTTATCCTCTCTCATCTTTGTGCCCTCATCTTTGTTCTTTTGATATAATATTCTTTTTTATTAATTTTTTTAATTATTTACTTTATAAATTATGACCTATGATTTATACTTATGCATATGATATACATAGTGGGTGCTATAGTTGTACAATTGCCTCAAGATTAGAATTTAAAAGTGATGCAGATTTTACCACAAAATAATTACAATATCATTTTTTATGAGTTTAAAATTTATTGAGTTTCATAATTTATTCAACAAATACAAATATTTAATATAATATTACACAATAAATTTAATGAAAATGAAATTAACGTAAATATAGATAATAATCATAAATCTACCAAAAAGTCTAAAATCAATACTATATTTTCTCCAATGACTTAAAGCCAAATCTATTTGTCACCTAAAAAAAACTAGATGTACATCAATAATATAAACGTAAAAATAATAAAAAATAAAAATTCTATGAGAATCAAAGAAAAATTGACACAATATATATATTATCAAAAGATATATATATATATATATATATATAATACACACACACAAACATATATATATATATATATATATATGAGTACGTGTGAGACTGGTCACCTAAAAAAGCATAATGATTAATATATCAAAAAATATGATATATTATATCTGAGACAAACTCAACTTAATGATTGAATCTTTTAAGCTGAATCTAGTTCAATTTCATTGATTCTCCTTCATATACCATAATAATTTTAAGAGAAAAGACAACTAAAATGATTATGATCATATATATTCCAATTAATTTTTAAAAGGATCCTACCATAATATGTATTATATAGACCTACTTCTAGTCTACTTATCATAAGATTATTTAGTCCACATATAATAATGACATAATAAAATATTATAAGTTAGAAAATAATTAATAATTAATAAATTAATAAATTTTAATAAATTAGTATTTATGATGTCCGATATAAAAACTAATCATGATGATGCATCATTTGTATATCTTACTACCCACTATATAGACTCAAAATAAAAACTTAATAAAAATTATATATGATGTTTTGAAATCTTCAAACTCATTATGAGTTTGTCATAAATGAGTGTATGACGCAGATCTTTAGAGAATATAAAATTCGGAATAAAATATTTAGTATTACTTTTAATAATATTTCTAATAATTAGTATTACTCGTATGAGTTCATACGTCATGCCAGGCACAACATGGTATAGTAATCATGTTGTGTCTGGCATGACACAGTTCCTTGGAGGGCAAGCCAAGCATGGCTCACCGCATGAAGTCAATCCAGTTTCAAGCTAGTTCATGCCGGTATATGAGCACTCCCCAGAGCTGAGCGAAAGCTCCCAATGACTCAATCAGATCATCGCGTCGCCCATCAATCATTGCATCGTCACCACATTGTGGCATCAGATCGAGCACGGTCCAGAATCTCAACCAAATTGGTAGATCCCCTGAGCACGTGTCGGGTCATGCCCCATGCAGTGCACACATGCCAGGCACCCGAGTCGTGCATGGCATGACACGCGGGCCATGAACAACTGAACTAAGCTGGGGCAAGGCTGACCGGAATGTTTGACACATCTAATAACTATTAGTATATTTATTAAGACTCTTTGAAATATACTGTTAGGTAAAATATTTTATATTAGATACATATGTCAAGTAATTAACATGATAATACAGACAAGGATCAAAAATATTTCTTAAGCTTTAAAAAAAATAAGAAATTCACTAAAACACCTTATGATAACTAAAAGATAATAAAAATTTAGCAGTCTTCATTTTCAATGGGCTTACAAGAAGAAAACTTCTAAATAAATATGAGATATTGTTAGAATCAAAGAAATATGAATACGGCAGTGGCATGGAGGGTCCATGTGTCAGATACGCAAATATAAGTTAGACATGCACGAATACGTGTCCGATACGCTATGTGGCATATCGTTGACCAAATATTAGGTCAAAATTATGGATACGTGTAAGACATGAGGGGCACGATTTTGTGGAACACGGGGGAGCATAATTCTGTGGTGCATAGTAGGGCGTGATTATGCAGGGATATGTGTTAAATCCAGGGTTCGTATCTGTGCTTCTTAAGTTAGAATTATACCTATATTATATTGGAGTTATGTATTGACTATCAACATAGAATATTCGATTATGTTAATAATAAAAATGACAAACTTATTATTGATGATTTAAATTTGAATATAAAAATAATTTTTATAAAATTACTATAGATTTTCTATGACACATAGAATATGTATTCATTTGTGTAATATGTTTAGCAAATATTAGTTATATATTTAGCAAATATAGATATTATCATGCATTTAGTATTATTGATATTGAGATAAAAACTAAATATTTAAAATACTAACCTGTATTTTTTCATTCCAATTATGTGTATTTTGGATGCCTGTTTAGATGCTAAGGTTATGATGAAAGGAGTAGAAGGTATTTTCATATATATATATCCACAAGCATGAACTAGGTACATCAATCTAAATTATTCATTAATAAAAAATTAACTAACTTGCTTACATATTACGATACTAAATATAAAAGTTGTAGCTAGACTCTAAGTACAAACATAAACACTACATTTAGAAATAATAATTTCTCTAATCAGTTAATCATGAACAAATAATGAGGTGATTCATCGAATAGAAGTGAATTATCTCGATACTTTGATATTGATTACTATTTTATCCTATCACACAATGATAATAAAATTTTGAAATTTTGATTATAAAGAAAATCATATAAATTCACATACTTCATGTTATCTAAGATGACACATAATTTACTGATTCCTCTAATATCTAGTATAGCATCATAGTCTATTTTTTTGTACTAGTTAATATTATTTTAGTTAGAAGATCGAGATTGTGATCAAATATCATATAGACACTTTTTACATGAAAAATTAAAAAAATTTGAGATTATACATTTAGGATAAATTATATGAGATGATAAGGAATGATAATTCATAAGACATAGAGTTTGAGAATATAGAAAATACTACAATATCTTCAGACGCGTTTATGATAATTATAATTTATATCTACATCCGTACTATCATATCATAGACATCGATTAATAATTCTTAATTCATGTGATAGTAGTATTGTATTAGTACATATTTATTTTTACCATTTTTTTATTTCATTATATTTTTTATATTATTGATATATTAGATTGCACTTATTATTTTTTTATTTTTTGCTATTTTTTTAATTCATTATAATTTACACATTCATCATATTCTGCTTTTGTTTCATTATAGAAATGAAATAAATTTTTTAATTTTTATTTAAGTCGAATCAAACATAACAAGTCATGATTATGATACATGAATGTGATTGCCAGAATATCATATTTTTTTGGTTGCTTTTAATTTTAAAATTTTTTTAAGTTTAAGATTTTAATTTTTTAATAATTAATAAAATAATAATGAACAAATTGAATGTTTAAAAATTTTAATTTTATTTAAATTTAAAATTTCAGCCCAAAAAACAAAACTGGCAAAAAATTAATCTAGTTGTACTAGCACGAACTAGCCCAAACCAACATGGCCTAGAATTTTGCAGGCCAACCATGTTGTGCCCGGCACAATATGGTAGCATAGTTGTGCTTCACTGAAATGAGTCATGCCAGTACGATACAACCTGTTTGACACCTCTGAGCCAATGTTCCTAGCATAGACGACACATCATGACATGGCCAACATGATAGCTCGTGCAAGCTTATATTATCCTGGCTAGCCAAACATGCTAGCCTAGATGAAACCCAATCTATCCCATAATGAACTGGGCTAGCCTAGAATAAACCCAAATTAATCTATACTAAACTCAAGCTAACCTAGACTAAACCCTAACTAGGCTAAACTAAACCCAAGCTAAAATAGAATGAACAAAGCTAGCTTGTACATGACCCGGCTTGACATGACTCAGCACGACTCAAGAAAAAAGTATGTCGAAGAGCTATGCAGAGATTCTCATTTTTAAAGCCGTGCAAGGCTGCAAGAGTACCAATATTTAGAGCTGTGCAGAGCTACAAAGGTGCCCATTTTTAGAGTCGTGCAAGAATACTCATCTTTAGAGATGTGTCGGCATGAAACAGCTCATTTGGCACTTCTACTCCAAAATCATGAAATTAATTCATAATTCCAATCATGTCATGACTACACATCATTATAAAGAACTTATTATCAATGAATATTTAGTACTTTGAACTTTGAACATGAGCCTTTATTATGACCAAATCCCATAAAAAAACATATTATTTATTTAAAGAATTAATAAAGAACAAATATAAAACTTAAAATAATCATGTATTTGGAATAAACCACGTTAGAATATGTGAATTGGATAAATTGACTACCATAATCAAGGTAAATATGTTTTTCAATAAATTTGAGACTCAAAAAAAAAAAACAGTTGAATCTAAAAAATATTTCAATTCACAACAACATAAAATAATAAATTTCAACACTATATATCAAGTGAAGAAAATCAATGTTTTACAAAATCAATGATCCTTATTTAGACCCAACAACAACGATCTCATGCACTATCATTCTAATATGAAAAATTATGAAAATATAACAAATGAGAGTTATGAAAATATTCAATAGAACATATGTATTAATTTCATAAAAAATTAAAAATAATTCAATAGGTTATCAAATACAATGAGCCTAAAACTCCAATTATAACTGCCCAAAAATAATAAAAAAAATCATAACTTGAAGGTTATATATATTTGTCTTGCTTACGGAGACAAAAAAAAATAATCTTTAAAATAACTAGATAGGACAAATTGAAATGAAACTATAATACATAAACATGATAATAAAGATCATTGAGAATTAACTTTGAGAACTAACACTATCTATAAATGAGATTAGCGTAAGTGAATTGTTAAGCAATACCGAAACAAATCCAAAAAATACATGCTCAATACACTTTAAAGCAACAAAGAGTTAGGTGAACAACAAACAAAAATAAAATAAAAAGAAAGATAAAATTAAAAGAAAAAATTATGACTAAATAGGTCAATTTTTTCAAAATAATGATACAAAATGTCATTATTTTCCAAAGTTGAATATCCATAGAATCCACTACCTAACTCATCCCATAGCCATGACAAATAAATAAATAAAAAAATAAAAAAAGATACAAATTATTTGAAGCAATGAGACGAAGGATGTGCAAGACAATAAATATACAAACAGTAAACATATCTCTCTTAATCTTCCACATCCACAATATTTTAGAAAATTAAAATTGGAGATTTATTTGAAAAATTTCTCAATGTTTTCTAAAAATTAGAAATTAATATTTTATTTACCAAAATCTTGTCTAAGATGTTGAATAATCTAATTTTCATTAATAATATCATGAATAGTAAAAAATTGAAGATATGAAATGATAAAAATGACCAAAAAAATAAGCGGTTGGAGTTAGTGTAATCTTATGATATCCATGGTGTGAACTTGATATCCATTGTGTGAATATTATTGAAGCTTTCTCACGTGAAATAATCAATCATTCAATCAAGTTTTCGAATGATATTATTAAAAATATATTGATGAAGATTGGTAAATTTATTTTTTCAACAAATTTTGTTGAGCTAGATATGAATGAGACAATACACTTCATATGCATGACTTCTGGAAAATCTAAATCAAATCACTTTGAAGATTGAAACAAAAAGGCAAAAATAATAAAATTATCAATTTAACAACACAAAAAAACTACTAAGGAGATTTTCAAGATTAAAGAAAAAATACAACTGAATGAAAATCATTTATTAAATATTAATTTGTTGGAAAATAAAGACATACAAAAATAACAAACATAAAATATCCAAAGACAAATAACGAGAAAATAGTTGTGACAAAGAAAATCATAATTTCCAAAGAAGTCAAGACTTTACATGCAATATCAATAAAAAAAATCATAACAAAAGAAGAAATTATGACAATAGAAGAATTAAAGCTTAAAGAAAAAATCACATATTTTTTTAAAACCACGACAAGTGGGATTCATAGAACAATTCCACATGTTATAACTTTACAATAAGTCAAGGCATTACCAAATAAAATCATAAGCAATGATATCATAGCTTCTTTCAAATTCATAACATTCATGAAAAAATACTCTAAAAGAAATACTCTAAGGAATGATGTGATGCTTTAAGAGAAATCGAGAAGATAAGCAAAAAATAAAGACTATAAAAAATTTACTTGAACTACTAAGATCACTAAAAATTTAACTATGAACATTAAATGTAAC
Source organism: Sapria himalayana (assembly GCA_029783825.1). Lineage (NCBI taxonomy): Eukaryota > Viridiplantae > Streptophyta > Magnoliopsida > Malpighiales > Rafflesiaceae > Sapria > Sapria himalayana. The sequence goes on from JAREIK010007681.1 coordinate 36,182, forward strand.
ACTACTTGGAAGATAATCGAAAAATTTATTTTTTGTATTATGTGATATAATAAATATTTTTATTTTTTATGAGTGGATACATCATTATTTTTAAAGGCATTTTTTATGCCTTAATGAGTGCCTCAAGGCGAGACATTCATAAAACATCTCACGACATTAAAAAAATATTGGCTCAAAAGAGCTTCACATGAACTCCACGATGAAGCTCCTAGAGCTAGAGGTGTAAAACATGTCGGACCAACCTGAGCCCGTGTTGTGTCGTGCCAAGCCAAGTGATTTTGACCCACTTGTTGTGCCAGGCACACCACTAGTGCCTAGCACGTGAGCACTGCACAAGTGTCATGCCTGGCATGCCACGCCATCCCAATTGGGCCTAAAAAATCTAAGCTTGACCGAATGACCTGGCCCATTTGACACCTCTACCTATAGCTCTACGATGGAGCTTGACGAAGCTCATTGAGCTCTACCGTGGAGCAGAGGAGAAGGGCAAGGGCGAGGGGAAAGGGACAAGAGAGAGGAGCAAGAGCAATGCCAAAAAAAAATTATAAAAAATTATTTAATAAATTATCAAAATTTATTAAAATTTGATAATAATATTAATTAATAAATAGCATTAAATTAAAAATAAAATAAAAATTGAGAATTTAATGAATTTAAAATTTTTTATATTTATGCATTACACCGTAACAAAAAACTTACACATTAATGCCTTGAGGCTTATGCCTTACCTCATGAACATAAAAATGTCTCGTCTTATGCTTTCGTCTTTTAAAATTTTGTTATACATACACATTCAAATACTCAAGATTAAGTTGTAACACTCAAGCTCAATCATAAATTTATATTTTAAATAAAGGTTATGACCACACAAAAAAGCACAATATTATTTCATTAGTCATGACCAAATCCTAATCATTATAAACCCAATAATCTTAATTTTTGCGGCGTTTCTAATTCTTCTTCTCTAGTTCAATAAAAATTTCTATAACCTAATTATCGAAGATCTAAGAAAAGATGAAATATAAAATATTGATTTCATAGTTAAGATTAATCAGCACCGGGATTTATACCAAATTCATTATATCAGAACTAACTTTTTTTATAAAAATGAGAAATATATAATTAATCTATATATTAATTGAGAAGAATTTTATAAGAGAGCAATAATTTAACAAGCTTATTCTACCTTTCAAGGTATAGACTGAGAGGAGAAATTAAGACTGATTATACATGCACATAGAACAGGAGAACAATAAATGTCAAGGCATTTACTCTAATTTTAAAGATATGTATAGACAAGAAATGTTATTTATGAGAAATTTAGATATACTTCAATATAAAATTTATTAATGAAATATTTAAATTGAAAAGAATCAGGAATGTTATGACATTCAAATCTCTAAAGAAATAACAGAACTAGAGGATCTATATATAATTTAAAAATAATGAAATTGACGATTGATTATAAGTAGATTCACTAGAAGATAAAGACAAATTCTATATATAATTTCTAAAATAGTAAAATTGGAGAGTATAATGAGATATTATTTGGAACACAGCTCTAACACAAATTTTTTATTGTAATAATAATAAGAATTTGTTTATTCTCATGAGATTTCTCAACATGCTTTTGTTGAGATTTACAATGTGAATCTTGAAGTTACTAGATTGTCAAGACTAGAGTTTGATTGTCATAGACTAGAGAGTTTTTATTGTCATGACTAAAGGGTTTACTCAAGATGAGTACATGGTAGTCCCCTACAAAATTTTCTTTGTTGTAAGTTAAATGGGTGCAAAAATTGACAAAAATTTTTCAATTATTCTATAAAAAAAGCAAAAAAAAAAACATTATATTCAATACTTTCACAAACATTTTCTTGTCTCATATTAGTATTGTATGTTCAAATTACTTGACTTCACTTAGTAGTTATAGAATCCCAAGTATTATCTTCAATTGCACTTGTTCGTTTTATTTTTGTTTTTATCTCTTTACTTATCACAAGTGGTTGGTCAATTAATTTGATTTACATAGCCTCTAATATACATGAAATAGCCTCTAATTTTTTTTCTTATCCAATAGTGCACATGTAAAATATAAATTATGAAAATTTTTGAATGAGCAGAAATGATCACATATAACCTAGTTAAACAGGTTATCTTTAGTAATTACATTTTTGTCATTCACCAAAACTTTCGGTTTACTTTTTTTATCATCATATTTTAGATGACAACATTATCTTAATGTAGATTTATATCAATGATAATATTATTATAGGAAATGCTAAATTGAGAATCATCCAGTAAAAGTAATTTCTACAAGTAGAGTTAAAAATTTCAAATTCTTGAGCATTTTAGATATTTTGATAGGATTTAAATTACATATTCAAAAGATATAATAATACTTTCTTAGATAAAGAATACATTTGATATATTGCATTATTTTATTTCGTTGAGGAGTGCACCTACAAATTATTCACTAGACAAAAGTTAGGATTTTACTTGTAATATTAGTTATGCAATTAATTTTTTTAGATAATAAAATAATACAAAAAATAAATATCTAACAGCCACAAAATCATATAATGCATATGTCATTATATAGAAGCTATTTCCTAGATTCTCTTAATAAAATTATATACATATAATATTATATATTCTAAGATTTTAAAAGAAAACAATTGATAATTATTTTTCCTTTAAATACCATAGGGCATAGGCATCGTTATGTTGAATGACATTCTAGTTCTAGCTAGATCTCTCAACTAATCAAAGACCTAATGCAAGATCTTATATATTTTTATGTGATAATTTAGTTTATTAAGAAAATAATAAACATAATATTTTTAGATTGAGAACTAAAGCAAAACAAAAAAATTATGATTTTGACATCTAATTTATTGATCCGTCATTTATTTACAAATATTATTTTGTTTAGATAAGTTTTATGATTATAGTAGTTTTTTTTATTTACTTTTTTCTTTTTTATATTTTTGATGGGAACATCCAATATATGAATTATTCAATCATATTTATCTATTATATAAGAATGTGAATTATACATTATTATCATTAAATATTATTGTTTTTATTTTATAATAATTTAATTCGCATGATATCAATGATAGATTTGTTAACCCTAAAATGTGTCCCTCCCCCTAATTTTTTGTTTTTTGTCTGTGGTAGATTTGCACAAATAATGAGGCACCACTATCAATATATTAAAGGAGTTGCACACACATTGTGTGTGCACATAGGTAGTGTTGGAGTGCAGTAGTGTGCATGGTGGTGCGCATGATGGTGTGCATGGTGAAACACATGTTGGTGTGCATGATGGTGTGCATGGTGAAACACATGTTGGTGCGCATGATGGTGTGCATGGTGAAACACATGTTGGTGAGAAAATGGTGCACATAGCATTTTGTGTGGTGGCAAGCATGATGGTGCGCATGGGAGCAACGTGGTGGAGCACGTGGTGGCATGAGTAACATAAATCCTAATTGAATTTATTTACTAGTTTTGATAGATTCAACTAAAAAAACCAAAGAGAAACGATGTGAATTATTATAGCTGAGATAAACATAAAAAAAATTTAAGTTCATTATACTTATTAAAAAAGATAAGTCATGCCAAAAATAATTATTAAATAATATTTCCTAAGAGAAGACCAAAAGAATTAATAAAGGTGTAAACCGAGCTGAGCTACTTGCAAGCTACTTGCAAGCTACTCGCAAACTACTCAACATTTGGCTCGTTAGAAACTCATTCGAACTTGTTTATCAATTTAAGCAAATCGAGCCCGAACATCATTTTGAGGCTCGTGAGTTTAACAACCCGAGCTCGAGCACCCTCAAACTCGACTTGTCAACTCGTGAACGCACTCATGAATAAGCTAGTGAGCAAGCTCGTGATCCAAGCTCACAAACCGATTCAAAACAAGCTTGTGAACATAGCTCCTGAGTAGGCTCATTAACGTCACTTGTGAGTAGTCTCATTAACAGGCTCGTGAGCAAGCTTTATCACGAACAAGCTCGTGGACAACATTTACTAACATGTTCAGCAGCTATTCCTATAACCTGTTTGGTTCGGGCATTAAGTTATTCATCAATCATCATTCGAAAAACAAATTAAAATAAACCGGAAAAGCTCATGAATCATGAGCTATGAAACATGGATAAAGTAACTTGAATGAGTGTCTGTGTGTCGGAAACTTGGATACATGGATATTGACTAGACGCACTTTGGATATGTGTCCAATATGCCACGTGGTGTATCATTGACCAAATAGTAGGTCAAAGCCTTTGATACATGTCGGACATAGCTTAGACACAATAATGAGACGCCATTGTCGTATCCATGTGTATCCAAGGATGAAAATCGATCGACACACCATCACCAACACCGATAATGCTAGAGAATAGGTAAATCGCAGGGGGCTATGTAGGATGAAAATCCATCACCCATCGGGGTATGATGTTGTTGAATGGGGGTCGAGGGTCCTTCGAATAAATTTTGTAATTTGTTTGGAATAAAATCATGCATGGAAAGAGGAGGCAATTGGAACTTAGAACATGGAGAGGGGAGGAGGGGGGGACAAAAAATAAATATAATATATAATATAATATATAAATATGATTATTTTATAATTTATTTTGAATTTGAATGAATATAATATGTAAATATACAAATTTTATGGAATTATTTTTTTATCTTATTATATTGTGTCCTTGTCGTATCCGTATCCTAATTTTTTGAAATTTATCGTGTCGTATCTTCGTGGTCATATTCGTGTCCGTGCTTATTAGATCGTGAGTGCTAAGTCACAAACACAAATAGGCTTTTGAGTTGTGAATCGAATGACAATGATGTCGTTTTGAACTTTGGATCAACTTTTGCAATGCTAATGGTAATGGCTTGAATTTGTCTTTGGAGATAACCATGTAAATTGTTATCTACCATTGTGAGTCAAATCATTAAAGAAAGCTTAGACTTGTCTGCTTGGTTATGGAGGTTAAGGCCTGAGGGTGTGTTGTCAACTACAAAGCTATGGTATCGCCATATCAGTATCTGACATTCTTTTTTTTTTTTTTTGAATTTTCTCTACATTTTTTATTATTTACGTCGTCTTTTTGGTCACCGCACAAATTCGAGAAGGATGTGTTATACCACTTGGTTAAGACCTAAGGGGGTGTAGTACTTTGTTTTTGCTATGTCTGTACTCTCATATAGTCATTCAATCATGTAGTTGCTATGTTAAACTTTTGGTGATGAGTTGAGATTATGTTGTAATAATAATGTGACTCACATTATAAATTATAAAATTATAATTATATAGTCATTCAATCATATAATGATAATGACTTATTGATATTTTAGAACTATGTAATGTGGATTTGTTAATCACCAAAGTGACCTAATTTATAAGTTTTGTTAGTTCTATGGTTTTTCACAATATATATATGTACACACACACACAAATTATTCACAAAGTTAATGTTATAAATGATGTAATATAAATTATATTGTGAATGATTGAAATTCATCATTATTCACAAAGTTAAGAATTGTCCAAAAAATGATTGTATGTTCATAACTCATAAACATTAATTTTCATAATAAGGATGCATTGTTAGTTGTGTTGATATATCAAAATTTTGTATGTACATTTAATTGGAGCATGTGTCTTTACTAAATTATGTTAATTTTTTAACATCGTTATGTTGTATGCATTATATTAATTGATTGCCTGAAAGTATAAATCAATATACATTATATACTAAAGTGTGCATCTTTCAATTCTATAAAGTATAAATCTTGACTTTAATTAAGTTTTTTCATGTCTTGCAAAGTTGCATAAACATCAAATTAAGTTAGAACTATAATAACTTTAGAAATATTTGTTAAGTATATTTGATATCAATTAATATTCTTGAGCAATAATTTTTGTATATCATATTTTTTAGTATTGTTATTACTGCTAATATTTAATAAGAATAATTTATTATGAAACTATAAGTAATTATTATGACATCAATTGTAACATAAAGACATGAAAATTTTCACAAAAAAGAGGAATACAAAAAAATATATTCCACTAAAGTTCATTTTAGACTTTTTATTTATGATTTTGATAAACACACATTTTCATGATAAATATCTGCACACATGAATTTCTCTTTTGATGATATATGATGCTGTAAGTATTCATCTTAGTAATTTGTGATATCATGTTATATGCTCCCAAATACAATTATAGAGACAAATTGAGCCAATAATTAAATGTGATGGCTGATTCTTGAATTAAGGCAACGTGGGGCTGATTTTTACTAAAATGACGTGAAAGAATTGAGCAAAGAAGTTGTCAAATACAAGATGTATTTCATTGCTTTTATATTCATCTCAATGTATTTTTGTTTTTGCTTTCCTAATTATGTCAGTTTTTACTGGAGTATTGGAGCAGATAGTTTGTAATAAATTCTAATCAAGAGAATGTTAGACAATCATTCTCCAAATCTATTATCCCCACAAAATTCATAACAATTCCTATTAGAAAATTATTACAGTTGTTAATGCAACACATGTTAATTTAAATAAGAAAAATACAGCACTTATAAGTATTGGTGTTGATAGAGTTGATAATATTAAAGATATTCAAAATGATAACAGTAAGTATGCAAATAAAAGAAAGCTCAACTCCAAAGTATGTAATAAATTTAAAGTTGTCACACTTCCTGACAAATCACAGAAGGCTGAATGTATTCATTGTCAGAATTATTTTATATATACCAAGGATGATCCTACAACTCAATATAATAGATACCTAAAAAGTTGTCAGATAAGAAAAATAAAGTTATTTGAGCAAAAAAAGCTAATAATCAAAGCTACTTTTTTAGAATCTAAAACAATAGCAACGGTGCAAAATTTTAAATATGACCAATCTAATATCTGACAGATATTATCTTATGTGATTATGATTCATGAGTTATCATTTTCATTTGTGAAGTATGAAGTGTTTAATTTATTGATAATAACTACAACTCCTCATTATCAATCAATTAACCATACAGTCATTAGAAAAAATTATTTTACTACTTATAAAATGGAGAAGAAAAAGATTTCTACCTTGTTGAAATCTAAAAATTAAGTGTAACTACCGACATATGAAAATTAATAATATATAATTGTCACTTCGCATTTCATAGATTCAAAATTTAAAACTTCAGAAACATATTCTCAATTATTGTAATATACCTCCACCTCATTCCGAAGTTACTATTTGTAATGCATTAAATAACTATTTGGTTGATTGAGAAATCAAAGACAAAGTTTGAATAATGACAATTGATAATGCAACTTACAATGATATTGATGTTCACATGTTGAAATAAAATCTTTCATATAAAAATAAGCTTCCTCTTAGTGAAAAATTATTTCATGTAAGATATTGTGCCCATATTTTAAATTTCTTAGTCGAAGATGAATTAACTTAGATTTGGGAGATCATTAAGAATATGCGGGGAAAACATTAAGTATGTAATATAATTAGAGAGTCGTATAAATATTTTTGGGGATATTGTGAAGCAATTAAAATTATCTTCAAAAGAACATTTCCTTGATTGTTGCACTAGAGAGATTTGAGTTACATGTTTTTGCTTAGTGAAGAAGATTGAATGTAAATTTGCTGAACTTTATTCTATTTTAGAAGAATTTAATGATGTTAACAAAATTATTTCAAGTATTACTTATTTTAATTCACTAATATTTTATTATTTTTCCATTTACATGCTTTTTAAATTTGTTAATTACAACATGATAATGTCATGAATATTTTTTGTAGGTTTTGAATAACAAATATCATTTATTTCTTCTCAAGCTTTATAATGTCAAAAAGCTGTTAGATAAGAAATACATTGTTCAAAAGTGTTTTATATCCATGGTTAGGAGGATGAAAGATATGTTTGGTAAATATTGAGGTGATTACAATTTATTGATTTCTTGTACAGTAATTTTGGATCCTAGAAATAATATACAATTGGTTGATTGGTATTTTCCATATATTTATTCTAAAATTGATAAAATTAAGCATATTATTACTATTCATGAAATATTGATGCATGGTTTATGAAGATTATGTTGAATTTAATATAGCAAATGGTGGTGAAAAAAAAGATCAAGCGGAAATTTTAAAAAAAATTTACGATGTTGGGGTCAAATAAAAAATTAGAGAAATAAGTGAATTTTATACTTATATTAGAAATATTAAATCATCAATTGAACAAGTGAAATGAAAATTAAATGTATATTTAAAAGAACGAGTATATATTTATGATAATAATTCAAATTTCAATGTATTAGAGTGGTGAAAAATAAATATTCTAAAATTTAAAGTGTTATTAAAGATGACATATAATTTTTTGTCAATTCCAATCATGACTGTAGCATTGGAAGCCACGTTTAGTGTGGGGAAAGAGTCATTAATCCATACCATGCATATTTATGAGCAAATATTTTTCAAGTTTTGTTATGTTGTGCAAATTAGTTATGTGCGCACTATGGAATAAAGAGAAAAAAAAATGTAATATCTCATATTTTATATCATATATTTAATTTAAATTTTTTGACATTTCAGCTATTATTTTTTTTATAATTGTTACACTTTATTTTAGAATCAAGAGGATACTAAAAAGGTTCAAATACCTCTCACTTGAATTTGATTATGAAAAAATAATTTTTATTTATATGTAATCATGAATTTTGAAAGTTGACATCAATTTGATTATAAATTTGGTGGGTACAACTAAAATTTTGTATTTGTTTGATCCTAACCAAGTTATCTTCGTATGTAGATGTGGTGGTAACAATCTATCTCTATATCTCCTTTCTTTTTCTTTTATTATGATTTATATAATTATTTATTTTATGAGCATATCAATATTCATATAAATAAGATAAATAAAATTTTATAGTAAAATTATCATTTAAAAATGTGATATGATGCATAATAAACATAGGACTGCTTATCTTTTTTATTTTTTAAAATGAACAAGAGGATTTGTTGGATATTTTGCATAAAAAGTTTTTGTTTCATAAATCATATGTCGAGTTTGTTTGTTTATATGCTATATAATCTCTTTTATTTTATTTTATTTTGAGCAAGTAGATATCATAAAAAAAATTTGATGCACAAAACATTTTTCCTATGAATGAATATAATGAATATTATAACTTTTGAACTACAATCATATTAATTAAATTTTAATTGTCTTATCTTTTTAATTTAGATGTATGATAATTATTTTAGATGAACATTTTCATTATATATGTATAATTATGTGATAATGAATTTGAATTTTTAAGATTTATTTTGAATATTTTCTTTTTAGCACGAATTTCTAAACAAGCTTTAAATGAGCTCTAAATGAGATATCTAAATGAGTTCTAAACAAGCAATGTAAATGAGCTCTAAACAAACCTTCTAAGCGAGCGATCTAAACGAGCTAGAAATGAACCTTAAACACATTATTTAAATAACTTCTAACGAGCCTTAAACAAGCTCAAAATAAGCTTTTTGTCCAGCTTTAAACGAGCCCTTTCTCAAGCTAAAGAGCTAACCAAGCAAGCAATCGAGCATGCTCGAGCCTACTCATTTAAAATTGAGTCGAACCAAGCTTGCCTAGTACTCAACTCAGCATGGATCAATTATACCCATAAGCTGTGTTGCACGGATACGGCTAGGAAGTGTCGTGTCCATGTGTCGGACACGTGGACACGACGACACGGGTCGGATACGTGTCCAATACGCCACATGGCGTATCGGATACGCGTCGGAGACATATCCGACGCGTTGTTCGGAAACAGTCGTTTACCTCCCAACGCGTCGTTTACCTACCGACGCGTTTTTTCGATTCTAACGCGTCGGAAATACCCTATATATTAACAATTACTCTTACATATCCAACAAATTGAAGAGCACACCACCGACAGTGAGTTGCCGACAAGCCGATTGCGGGAAATAGTTGTCAATTGTCATTACGTCAAACAGGGAGGGGAGGAGCACACCGCCGAGCCGCCGATAGTATCTAAGGTAACCTAATTCTATAAAGGAAGGGGTGGTTTTAGAATTTGTATCGGGAGGGGAGAGTTCGAAAATCGAAAATCAGATGGGGGGGTGGATTCGGGAGGGGGTGGATTCGGGAGGGGGGGGTTTCGGGAGGGATTTTCAAGAGGGGGGGGGGAGGGGGTTTCGGGAGGGATTTTCAAGAGGGGGGGGGAGGGGGTTTCGGGAGGGATTTTCAGGAGGGGGGGGAAAGGTTCTGGATGGGAGAGGGGGGAGGGGGTTAGAGGTTTAAATTTTTTTTAAATTATTTAAAAAACAGAATTTTAAATTATTTTAAAATACTGTATTTAAAATATATGTTAGAGGGTGTTAGAAGCTGTAACGGGAGGGGACAGAAGTTAGAGGGCTTAAATATATTTTTTTTATATTTTAATTATTATTGTTTGTTTAATATATATACAAATATAATAAACAAATAATTTATTTTAATTTTAAATACATAATTTTAAGAATAATAATAAATATGCAATATTAAAATATAGAATATTTAAATATGAATACTTTTGTTAGTATGTATTATGTAATATTTAGTAATATATAATATGTAAGTATAATAATTTTTGTTATATAATTTATTTTAAATAAATTAATGTTTATGAAAATAATAAAAATATAATGAAAAATGTAAAAAAGTATTGATGGAGAAAAAAATAAGATTAAATTAATTTTGAATTAATATAGATTATTTAAAATGCATAATTTTTTTTCATGCAGAATTATACAATAAAATGAGTTGTAATTCTGAGCCTTCAAGTAATCAAGAAAATATTCAAGATGTTGATGATAATGCTCCATTATGAAAATATGTCACGAAAGATGCAAAATTAGATAAAAGAAAAAAGAGAGGAAATGTTACTTTTCAATGTAATTTTGTAGACAAATATATAGAGGATCATATTATAGAATCAAGGCTCACTTGTTAAAAATTAAAGGGATTGGGATTGCATCATGTACTAATGTAACAAATCAAAATTTGATGCGAATGATGGTGAAAGAATCTGAACATAGAATGAAAAAATCTAATCCTAAGTCAGTTTCTTTACCCACATTAAGCATTGCAGATTCTTTTTGAGAATTCCTCTTCTAGTACTAATCCAATTGATCTAAAAAAGAGAAAGGGAACTATGCGATCAATTGAAAATGCATTCAAAATTGGTACACGTGAATTAGTTGACAGTGAGATAGCTAGGCTGTTTTATTCTGGAGGGTTGTCTTTTCACTTAGCTAGAAATCCTTATTATACACGTGCCTTTAAAAGTACAAGTTAACTACCAGGTTATGTCCCACCAAGCTATAATGCATTAAGAACAACATTGTAAAAGGAGAAGAATAATATTGATAATCTATTAGAATCAATCAAGAAGACTGGAATGAAAAAGGAATGAGCATTGTAGTGATAGATGGTCAGATGCTCAAAGAAGACCACTTATTAATATCATAGCAGTCTCTGAAAGTTGACCAATGTTTTTGAAAGCAATAAATTGTGAAGGAGAGACTAAGGACAAACATTTTATAGCCGATTTATTGATTAATACTATACAAGAGATTGGTCCACAAAAGGTAGTTCAAGTTATAACTAATAAATGCTGTGGCTTGCAAAGCAGCAGGATACATTGTGGAAGCAAAATTTCAACATATCTTTTGGACCCCGTGTGTGGTTCATACTCTTAATCTTGCTTTGAAGAATATTGTGCACCAACAAACTCAAGATATGATGATATGATGGAACAGTGTGGTTGGATCGCTCAGTATCAAGTGATATTTTTTTTATCAAGAATTTCATTATGAATCATGCAATGATATCAATGTTTAATAAGCATTGCAAGCTACTGTTACTTTCAGTGGCCGATACACGTTTTGCTTCAACTATTGTTATGCTTAAATGATTTAAAATAATAAAAAGAGGTTTGAAGCAATTAGTGATAAGTGAAGAATGGGAAATGTATAAAGATGATGATTTAGTGAAAGCTAAAGAAGTAAAGGATAAAATCCTAAATGAAGACTTTTGGATGAATATAGATTATATCCTCAGCTTTACAACTCCTATTTATGAGATGCTTCGATTAGCTGACACTGATAAACCTTGTCTTCCCAATATTTATGAGTGATTGAGATTCTATGATCGGAAAAAGTGAAGAAAACTATTTTTAAGAAAGATATTAAAACCCACAGATAATTCAAGGTATACATTTAATTTTAATTTTTAATTTTTATTATTTTGATTGAAGGTTTAAGTTTTTAATATAATGAACTTATATGATTTGGTATGTATTTTAACCTATAGGTTTTTTTATATTGTGAATGAAATCTTGGTGGAAAGATGGAATAAAAGCCACACACCTTTACATTCTATTGCTCATTCCTTAAATCCAAGGTAATCTTAAGAGTTTAAATTATAGATTATGATAATTTTAATATAAATAATATTCTATGATATTTAATATTTTATAATTAATGTTATAACATAACATGCAGGTATTATAGTCAACAATGACTCGCTGAGTCTGGTGATCATGTTGAACCGCATCGAGATTTAGAAATAGTAAGAGAAAGAAAAAAATGTTTTGAGAGATATTTTTCTAATGAATGTGAAAGGAGAAAAGCAAATGACGAGTATGCTATATTTTTTGCATTTTTGGAAGATTTTTTTAGTAGTGATTCCATAAATGACAGATGATATATGAGTCCTATTAAATGATAGGTTGTTCATGGAACTGCTGCACCGATGCTTCAATCTATTGCATTAAATTATTAGGACAACATTGTTCATCCTCATGTTGTGAAAGAATTGGAGCACTTATAATTTTATTCATTCCATGAATGAGAAAAAGTGACACCACAAAGAGCTGAAGACTATGTTATATTCATAACACTCTTCGACTTCTGTCAAGGCGATCTCCAAACTATAATGAAGGCGAATCTAAAATAGTAGGGATATTGGAGGTGATGATTTTGAATCAATAGATATTGAAAATGCTGGAATTCTCAAGATTGCAGATCTTTCTTTTGAGAGCCTGAATGAAAACTATTTTGTTTGATTCATAAGAAATATAAATCTTTTGTTTTAATATTTCTTATGTTTGTGTTTTGAATGTTTGTAAAATAAATTTGAGCATTTTTTTGTATTTATCTAAATTTCTGTTAATGGTAATATATATTTAATTTTTTTCATGTCGTGTCCTAGCCGTATCCATATCTCGTTTTTTTGAAATTTTGTAGTGTCCCCTGTATCCTGCCGTGTCATATTCCCGTGTCCGTATCCGTGCCCGTGCCACATAGCCCATAAGTATTAGGAAGTAATAAGAGAGAGAAATTAACTACAAAGTCATCCATTAATATTAGTGTTCATTCGTAAGAATATCACTAGAGAAATATACAAAATTTCTCTCTAAAATAGTAGTATATAATTTTATTTTTTCAGATATCACTAGTTATTTTATATTCATACTTATTTCGGACTCTTAAACTATCAATACATAAGTAAACATTCAATCAATGCTAATAATACTTTATTC
>JAREIK010007682.1:0-28838 GCA_029783825.1 Sapria himalayana
AGGGCAACTCTCCCACACATGTTCAAGGAGTCTACCTTCCAGCCGACAGTCTTATATCTTAGCTTATCTAAGAGAAAATCTAGGTGGGTAGATTTAATTCTTCCTTCGTATAAATGGTAGCCAAGATATGAAATTACTCCTTTTTCGAATAAGAATCTTGTGACTACTTCAATTCTATGTATGAGACTTAAAGGTGCCTTTTAAGAAATTTTAAATTGCCATTTATTTTTGTTTAACTTTAGACCGGTTTCTTCTTCCATAATTGAAATATACCCATTAAGTTCTGTTTTGATTTCTTTTTTTATTGGTGAATAATATTATGTCATTTGCATATGCCAGACAACTTTTCTGTGGAGCATCTTTATAGGGACTAAAAGGTAGTATATACCTTCTATCCATTCTATTTTTTAAGTATCATATAAATAATTCCATGTATATGTTAATAATAATCCTAAACCACGATTTATAATAAGGGGATAAGGGGTCCCCTTGTCTTAGACCTCGAGAAGGTTTAAATAGTTTACCTTTTGCTCGATTTATAATAATCCTAAACACGTTACTCGAAATGCATCTAAAGATAAAATCGATCCATGCTTCTGCAAAGCTCATTTCCCTCATTATGAAACAAGTACTTTCCAATCTACTCTATCAAAACCTTTTAATAGATCTAATTTACATATGGACATTTTGGCCTCTCGTTTTGCGAGATAGATCGTTTTAATAAGTTCCTTAGCGAGGCATATATTTTCCATAATTAATCTATTCTTCATAAATCCTGATTGTTCATTTGATATGATATTTGGAAGAACTAGACCTAACCTATTTGGTAGAAAATTTGCTAGAATTTTGTAAAAGGAATTATATAAGCAAATGGGGCGATAATCTTCTCCTTTTATAGGATTTCTTTTTAGGAATAAGAACTATGTCTATTTTAGTGATGTTCCAGCACATTTAAAAAAACTTGTTATTCCATCCATCCGGGCCAGTTGTGCTATTAATGTCAATGCTAAAGATCATTTTCCTGATCTCTTCCTCCTCTGGTAATTCTGTTAATTTTTTATTATCTTCATCATTAATTAGTTTATTAATGTTATGTAAAAGACTTTGCTCTTTATTTTTACTTTCCTTGCATAACAATTTTGTATATATTTCTTATAATGAGTCTTTAATTTCTTCTTTGTTCTCTAACCATATACCTTAATTATTTTTTTATTCCTATTATTTTATATTTTTGATTTATTATTTTTGAGGCTTAATAATAGAACTTAGTATTTAAGTCCCATTCTTTAAGCCATTTTACCTTTTCCCTTTATTTCCAGAAAATTTCTTCCTTGCATAGTTTTAGTTTAAGTTCACTTTGAGCTTTAATAAGAGTATGACGATTATACGTGTTCTAATCTTTTTCATAAGACTCTTCTAGTTCATTAATCTTTCTTTCTATTTCTATGATGGACTTATTTATATTACCAAACTTGTTTTTATTCCACTTTATTAGACATGATTTTAATCAATCAAGCTTTTTCATGAGGGGTTGATTATGGTTGCCACTTACTGGTAGTGACCAATACTCTTTCATAGTATCTAAAAAGTTCTCGTGCAAGCACCAAATATTTTGAAAGTTGAAAGATATGTTTTTGGATTCCATTTTACAAAAGTTCATAAGTAGTGGCTTATGATCTAAACATGTACTATTCAAATGTTTGACCTTTATATTTCCGAAAAAGTCAATCTAACTTTAACAAAAATTCTATCCAGCCTAGACCATATATGTTTCTTATTTCTATGATTATTCGTCCAGTTGAAGTTTGAGCCTAGAAATTTTGCTTCCAAAAGATTACAATTGGAGATCTACATTAAAGTGTTCATTAGCCTGTGGAATCATAGGTCTTCCCCATTTTTTCTCTAATACATTTCTAATTATATTAAAATCACCTCCAATTATCCATGGTGTTTTTTTAATGAAATCCACACCATGATTTTCCATCATTCATTATTTTTTCCTTGGAATTACTCACATAAACTATTGAGATTGTACATTCTATACCTTTATTTATATTAAGAATAATTATTTGATCAAATTCTTTAGTTCTAGTTATATCAATAAAGTTTTTCCACATAACCCATATCATACTCTCATTGTTTCAAAATGCTTTATTAAATCATAACTTATTTTTAATGTTTTCTAAGTGACGTATATCAACCATTGGTTCTGCTAACATTATGAGTGCAATGTTGCGGAGTTTTGTTAATTTTTTTAATCTGTTTAAGGAAGGGGAGTTGGCTTTTCCACGAATGTTCCAGAATAGACAACTAAAAATTAATTGAAGATTTTACTTGTGCTCTTGTTTTACACTTTAACTCGTGTTAAATTTAAGTGTTTTTTATAATTTCTAGTTTTTTAACTATATTGTGCTCTTGGAGTTCTTTTTTTTAACATTTTATCCATTTGTAGAGTTAATATATTTAAATATTCTATGGCCTTTTCTTTGTTATATGCTGTCCCATTTATATCAATGTCAATATCATATTAGGAGTAGCTAACTACCCTTTTTTCTATTTTACAGGAGATGTTGCTGAAAGACTTGATTGATTCAGAATCTAAACCAACTTCTTAGGCAGAAAACTAGTCCTCTGAGTTTTTTATTTTGGTTATCTTAGGTTTTTTATATTTAATCACCATATCTTTTATCTTATTCATCGTGGTTCTTATTCTTTTGTTCTCTTCATCTTGTACATGTGGTTGTATGGGCTCCAAGTGTGTATTTACTCTAGAGTTATTGAGAGCTGAGTTATTCATGGATTTTAGACTTACCATTTGCCCTTCTTCCTCTTTCTGTTCTGTTTTATATTCTATTTTATCTTCCTTTTTCACCCATACTTCCTTCCTCTATTTTGTCTGAAAATATTTTAAGTTATTGACTAAGGTAATGCAACTATCTATTTCGTGCTGCCTTTTCTTACATGCATTACAGAAACTAGGTAGAGCTTCTAGAATTATGGGTTGCTAGAAGCCTACCTCCTCATTCTGCCCAATCCATAGCCTATTTGGGATGAGTAATTGAAGGTATACTTTAATGCAGACTCTAGCCACACTGGGCATATAAAGATTGGTCGTAGCTCCATCCATTAATAAAGGTTTGCCTATGAGATTTGAGATGGAGAGGAGAGCAGTTTTATTGAAAAAATATATGGGCAAGAGAGGAAGAAGAAACAAAACCAGCAGGAGAGGATTTTCTTCTTTTGTATTGAAATTCAGGGCCCATTTGAATGCACGCATTGGATAGCCCAAAATATTCCAGGATTACACCATCCATAGTCGCAGGCAGTCCTCCTCTATGAATAGCTATATCAGCACATGTCTACCATCGATCATGCCAATCTTAATCAATCCTTTTAGTTTTAATGAATAGTAGAAATCGCTTATTTTCTAAAAACATAGTCACCCATGAGAGAATTTCTCGATGAGATAGTGTTTGAGAATTTCCTAGAGATTATCAAATCTAAGGTAGGGAAAAAAATTGCGGGATCACCATTTTTCTTCGGAAACTATTTATTTGGGGGTGCGGATATGTGATGAAAGTTGGAGAATGATTTCTTATATGCAATATAATCACATTCCTCCATTTATCAGCTTGGAATCACCACTTTCTTCCTGAAATCAAAGCTTTTTATCTCTAGAATTTTAACTTTCTCTCTCTAGAACTTCCTTCTTATTCTTCTTAATCTTCTCATTCTTCTTATTCATTTTATTATTATTATTATTCTACTTTTTATTAATCTTCTTTTTTTGCTTATAATTTTTATTATTCTTCTTATTGTATTTATTATTCATATTCAATATATTCTACTTATTCTTTGTATTTTTCTTATTTTTCTTATTTTTCTTATTTTTTTTATTTTTTTATTCTTCTTATTCTTCTTAATCTTCTTAATATTCATATTCAACATATTCTACTTATTCTTTGTATTTTTCTTTTCTTCTTATTTTTTTATTTTTTTATTCTTCTTATTCTTCTTAATCTTCTTAATCTTCTTATTTTTCGTATTATTTTTATTCTTCTTATTCTTCTTATTCTTCTTATTCTTCTTATTCTCTTATTCTTCTTATTATTTTTATTCTTCTTATTCTTCTTATTCTTCTTATTCTTCTTATTATTTTTATTCTTCTTATTTTCTTATTCTTCTTATTCTTCTTATTCTTCTTAATATTCTTATTCTTCTTATTCTTATGATTCTTATTTATCTTCTATTCTTCTTATTCTTCATATCTTCTTTTTCTTCTTATTCTTCTTATTCTTCTTTTTCTTCTTATTCTTCTTATTCTTCTTATTCTTCTTATTCTTCTTATTCTTCTTATTCTTCTTATTTTTCTTATTCTTAATATTCTTATTATCTTCTTATACTTTTTATTCTTTTATTATTCTTATTCTTCTTATTATTCCTATTTCTTCTTATTCTTGCTATTCTTCTTATTCTTCTTATTTTTTTAATCTTCTTATTATTCGTATTTTTATTATTCATCTTTTCATCTTTTTCTTCTTATTTTTTTATTCTTCTTATTATTCTTATTCTTCTTATTATTCTTATTCTTCTTATTCTTCTTATACTTCTTATTCTTCTTATTCTACATATTCTTCTTATTCTACTTATTCTTCTTATTTTCTTATTCTTCTTATTCTACTTATTCTTCTTATTCTTCTTATCTTCTTATTCTTCTAATTCTTCCTATTGTTCTTATTCTTCTTATTCTTCTTATTCTTCTTATTCTTCTTATTCTTCTTATTCTTCTTATTCTTCTTATTCTTCTTATTCTTATTTTTTTTCTTTTATTCTTTTTATTCTTCTTAATTTTTTTATTATTCTTATTCTTATTATTCTTCTCTTTCTTGTGATTCTTATTTATCTTCTTATTCTTCTTATTCTTCTTATTCTTCTTATTCTTCTTTTTGTCTTATTCTTCTAATTCTTTTTTTGCTTCTAATTCTTTTTATTCTACTTATTCTTGTTATTCTTCTTATTCTTCTATTTCTTCTTATTCTTCTAATTCTTCTTATTCTTATAATTCTTCTTAATTTTCTTATTCTTCTTATTTATATTATTCTTTTTTATCTTCTTTTTCTTATTTTTCTTATTCTTGTTATTTTTTTTATTCTTCTTATTCTTAATATTCTACTTATTCATATTATTCTTATTATTCTTCTTATTCTTATTATTCGTCTTATTATTCTTATTTTTCTGATTCTTTTAATTCTTTTGATCCTTCTTATTCTTCTTATTCTTCTTAATCTACTACTTTGTATTCTTATTATCCTTCTTATTCTTCTTATTTTCTTTATATTTCTTATTCTCTTTATTCTTCTTATTTTTCTTATCCTTCTTATTTTTCTTATTTTTCTTAATTTTTTTATTCTTCTTTATCTTCTTATTCTTCTTATTCTTATTATTCTACTTTTTCCTCTAATTTTTCTAAAAGTTTTTTTTAAGTTTGTTTATTATTTATAGCCCTCTCTTTTGGCAGAGGAATACCGTTTGTACAAACTACTTCTACCCTTTACCCTCTTACATCCATTCCCCGTTTCTAAAGACTAATAATATAATCTTCCTAACACTATTGAAATAACGTAAAAACTCTAAGTAAGTCATCAATCTTAACTTTACTCTTTACTAAAATGAGTTTCCTTCTTTTATCTTTCTAGCGCTTCCTGGAACATCCTTCATGTTTTTCTCTATTGTATATATATTTCCTGCAAAAAAATAACAGGAATTTCTCCCACTTTGCCAAATTCCTTTCAACCTTGTTGCACATATTCTGCCGAAGCTTTCCTCTTCTACCGATATAGCTTTAGATACACATCTTGAGAGCCATTTCCAAGCCACTTTGCAGCATCCTGATCTTTGCCGACCTCCTAGACTAGACACTTACCTCTCCTAGGAGCTTTTATTTAATACAAACACAAGATTCTGTAACTTTTAGACTTCTAAACCCTTTTTTACATGATTAAATGCTGGTGAAAAAAAAAACATAACACATGACTTGACAAAATTTTTACAGACTCTTGCTAGTTACAGCCTTCTTTTAATTCCAAGGAATATGATTTGATTGCCCCTTTAGTGCTTTCCTGCAAACACAAAAGACAAGAAACATACTGAAGGAGCAGAAAATCCCAGCCCTTACCTTTTCGTTCCCTCATCTTTGTCTTGTGAGGTGAACCTTGCAGTGATTGTAAAAGAAACAGCAACTGAATTTTCTGGTTGTTTATACCATGAACTTCACTGTTAACCTGCAGAGTCAGATTCCCCTGCAAAGAAGCTACCACAATTCCACAGCTTATATTATTATACTTTTCTTATTCTATTTTCATATTCTTTAATTTTCAGATTCCCCTTCACAGCAGCTACTGGATTTTCATATTCTATTTTTTCTGTTAATACTACCCTTCCTAAATATTAAATAAGGGAAGGCCTTCCTATCCAGTTTCGCTATTCCTTTTACTTTTTATGGCATCGAAAACTCATCAAATTCATGTTCTCCTCTTATCGAACCTAATCTTGCAAGACTATCCGCCAAAGTATTAGCTTCTTTATATATATGTAAGATTGATGTATTAAGCACTTTAATGAGGTTCAAAATAGTTTCCATTTCTTCCTCATACCTCCAAAGAATTATATTTCCACTTACTAAATCTACCAAAAGCATAGAGTCTACTTGAATTTGTATATTTTCTAAATCTAATTTTTTACAGACATTTAATCCTATATTCAAAGCTTTTATCTCCGAGTGGAGGGCTGAAAATGCTTCTGTAGCCGATGTAAATGCTTTTATCACATACCCGTTTGAGTCCCTTATTACCCCTCCTCCACCTGCTATACCAGTGTCCCTATTGAAGCTACCATCCGTGTTTAATGATATTTTACCTTTCGGAGGCCTATTCCAACTTATACTTTTTACCCATCCCTGTTTCGTATTTGTAATAGCAAGGCCCCAGAGCATTCCAGCTACCTTATTTAAACAAGAACCATCAACTTTTATAGGGTTTATACTTGATATATTTCTGATTTCTTTAATTATATCTTTTATAATTTCATTAGAATTCATTCTTATGCCCTCAAATTTACTCTTATTACGAGCTTTCCATAGGCACCATATTGCTATATGAGGTAGATTCTGAGTGAGCCAATTTTTGATGTAATTTCTAGGGTTTAGATTTCTCCAACTCTTAATTCTATCAATTATTCTATCTTCTTTTTTACTTATTTGTAACTGGTCTCCTAATTCCCTCCAGACTACTGCAGCGATTCTTGCACTTGAAAGTAGATGATCCATTGATTCTTCATATGCAAAGCAACATTCACATCTGGAGACCATTTTAACACCATTTCTTTTCACATTAGTGTCCACAGGCAATGCATTTACTAGAACTTTCCATGCCAACGAGCACATTTTCAGTGGAATACCTGCTCTCCAGGCCCATTTAAATAAAGGATGCACGGGTTTTTTCCTTCTTATCAATTCTTTTGCTGACTTTAGCGTAAAATTACCTTGTGGATTAAGGGTCCATTTCCATCCCGATTTATTCAATAATGAGTGAGCATCTACTATTTCCTTTTGTTTTTCCAATGCTTTCCAGCTATTTGATTTCTGCTTAACGCGATTGTGTTCTTGTTCTAGATATTTTGCTCGCATATATTTTGCCCAGAGAGAATCATTTTCTTTTATCCTCCACCATCCTTTGCAGTCCCAAGCAACCGCCATGTACTGTAAATTAATGATGCCTAAACTCACTTCCGCCTTAGGATAATAGATGTCTTTCCAATTTTTCCAGTGAATTTTCTGCTTTCCGTTTTTTTCCCCCATAAAAAATTTGTCATTTCCATCTCTAGTTTATTTGTAAATTTCTTAGGTGGGTGTATGACTGATATAATATGTACCAGTGTACTTTGAAGAACATGAGAGATTAATGTAATCCTCCCACCAAAACCTAATAGATCTACTTTCCAACATGCTATTTTCCTTCTCATTTTATCTTGTAAAGGCGTTAGATAATTTTATTTCAGCCTTCCTTCATATATCGGACAACCTAAATATACTAAAGCATCTTTTTTATGTTTAAAACCCGTTATGTTTTTAATTTTTTTTACCACTTTTTCGGAAGCTTTTTTTGCTAACATAAATTGACTTTTATCTTTATTAAGGGCTTGTCCTGTTTCCTTCTCAAATAATTGTAGAAGGTCCATCAGGTTTTTCAATGAAGCTTTATTCGCATTTGTGAAAATGATGATATCATCTGCATAAGCTAAACAACTAATTCTCGGAGTGTTTTTTGGCTGTCTAAATGGGATTATTTTTCCCTCTGATATTCTTTTATTTAAATTAACGATTAATAATTCTAGGTACATCTCAAATAATAAAGGCGATAATGGATCCCCCTGTTTCAAGCTACGTCTCGGTTTGAATTTTTCTCCTTTCATTCCATTTACAATAATTCTAACCCAAACGCTTGTTACACATCTATATATTAAGTCAATACATGTTTCAGAGAAACCAAATTTTCTCATGACGAAACATAATGTATGCCATTCCACTCTATCAAATGCCTTAGATAAATCTAGCTTAACTACTAAGTTACTTCCTCTCGTTTTAAATGCTATTTCTTTCATCATTTCTAATGCTAATCTAATATTTTCAATCATTAATCTATTCTTAACAAATCTTGTTTGTTCCTGTGATATTATAAATGGTAAAATATTACTAAGTCTGTTTTGAATAATTTTAGCAAGGATCTTATAAATTGCATTACATAAACTTATATGCCTAAAATCCTCACATTTTTGAGGTGATTCTTTTTTTTGGGATTAGCACTATGAAAGAATTTGCCCATGCCTTAGGAATATCCGTGCCTACAAAAAACTGGCAATTGCAGGAACTAGATTTTTTTTGATAATGAGCCAGTTTAGCTGAAAAAAATAATTATTCCAGCCATCTGGCCCTACTGCACTATCCTTATCCAGATCAAACACTACCTTTTTAATCTTTTCTTCCTACAGGATCTTCTCCATCATTTGATTTTGTTCTAGTGAGATGACTGTGTTAATCCCATCCATTAATGAGTTTCCTACTTGGGGGGCCTGTCTACATAAATGGCTTTTAAAAAATTCATCAAAGAGGGATTCTATCTGCTTGTCTTCTTCAACCCATTTTCCCTCAGTAGTTTTAATGCCCTTGATTTTATTTTTTTAAGCCTTTATTTTACACATGTTGTGAAAAAACTTAGTGTTTCTATCTCCATCTTTCAACCATTTAATTTTTGAGCACTGTTTCTAGTATACTTCCTCCATATGCAACTTAAGCCTCAAATCCCCTTTAGCCTTATTTAGTTCCTGTCTTTTTACCTCTATGTTATTATTATCGTATTCTAATTCCAGTTTTTCTACTTTTTCCTCTTCTTGCTTTATTATTTGGTTTAGATTTCCGAAAACTTCTTTATTCCATATTTTAGACATTTTTTTAATCTATGAAGCTTAACCATTAATATTTGCAACTGTTTCCCCATTGCTGGCTCCCTCCAGGATTCAGTTACCAGTTTTTCAAAGCCAGCATGCTTTTCCCACATATTCTGAAATTTAAAGTTACCTGATACTCGGTAATTTTTATAGATTGTAATAAGCAATGGGAAATGATCCGAACAGGTTCTATTTAGATGTCTTAGCCTTGTAGACCCATGCAAAGCTACCCACTTAGCATTACACAGTACTCTGTCTAGTCTAGCCCAAATTGTGCTTCTTTTACTCTTGTTGTTACACCAAGTGTAACTTGAACCTGTGAAATCTATTTCCATTAATTTTGAGTTTGAGATCGCCTCATTAAATTGTGTCATTGCTATTGGATCCGGGGTTTTACCTCCTTTCTTTTCTTGATTGCTCCTGATTATATTAAAATCACCTCCAATGATCCAGGGTGCATTCCTAGATGCGATGTTCTGCATTTCCTCCCACAGTGCTAACCCTGATTTTTTATCATTTTTAGCATATACAACCGATATTATTTCATCTGTTTCTTTATTTATTTTAAAATGTACTACCTGATCTGTATCTTTTAAAATTTCAATGTCCAAATAATTATGCCACATTATCTAGAGTTTACTATTTATATTAGCATATGCATTGTTAAACCCTAGTTTTTGGTTGTAGGTGATTAATTGATCCTTCTGGATCATAGGTTCCGCAATGACTACCAGAGAAATTTTATGAGTTTTTATTAATTGTTTTAACCTATTTATCGAATGACTATTAGCAACCCCTCTTATGTTCCAATAAAGGCATTTATCCTTTAATTCCTAGCTTAGTTTGGGATCTAGTTGTACACTTAGTCTCATATTTTATGTTTAATTGTTTTTTCTTATTCCTTGGGGTTTTAATTACATTCGAGTTTACTTGTATTTTTTCATAATATTTATCCTGCCACCCAAGCTGCATTGCCATTATTTTTATGGCTTCCTTAGCTTGAGTTCTAGTGAGCTTTGTCCAACCTTCCTCATAAATATCCATATCTTCCTCATAATTTTTCTAATAGTTCTTATTCTTATTATTCTTTTTATTCATTTTATTCTTCTTATTCTTCTTTTTGTTATTATTCTTATTATTCTACTTATTCAACTTGTTTTTTTTTCTTTTTATTCTTCTTATTTTTATTATTCTAATTATTTACATATTCTTATTCTTCTTTTTTTTTGCAAAAGTTTGTTTTATTAAAAAAAAACACCTATCTTTTGGTGGAGGAATATCATTTTTACAATCTAGATCTACCCATTTTTCCCTTTTATGCCCTTAAATAAATAAAAGCAATACACATTTCATAAATCTATTTGTCCTATCTCTAAATGCCTCATTCCTTTTTTCTTCTAAGCTTTATGCTGTTTTACCGCCTATTTATCTTTTATTGCTCTGTCCCTTATGCTTTTTGTTGATCCATTTCCCATCTACAGACCCCTTGTCGTCCTACTTTGAATAAAATTTTGGCATCCTCTCTACTATTTTTTCCTTGTTTCCTTTCATCTGCCTCTTATAATAAAAGCATTTGACCCTGCAAAACAAACACAATGCCCAAAACATATACTACTGATATCTGCCAGTAGTAGAACCATTCTCTACCCCTGAAAACTATTTTTCTGCTTGGGCCTCTCTGCCTCATTCATCATACCCATGTACTTAAATCATCCTCATGTATGCATTTGACTGTCACCCCTGCACTTAAATCATCCTCATGTATGCATTTGACTGTCACCCCTGCATCACAAGCTAAAACATAGAAAACATATATTTATTTTGGCAGCCTCACTCTCTATCTTATATTGCTTTGCAGTCCCTGCACTACCAAAAACCAAAATATAAAAACAATATTTGTAATGTAATTGCCTCATTTATGCATTACTATTTTAATTTCTCTACCCTTTGAGTCCCTGCCTTATGCTGTTTCCTGCTCTATTTTCATGCATTTTCACTGCCCCTTTACTTCATGTATGCATTTGACCCTGTACCACAACCAAAACATAAAATAGATATTTGTAATTTAATTTGCCTCCTGACCAATGAAGCTGCTATATTTTACCATCCTGTAATTTATATGCCTCACTCTCTACCTTATATAGTTTTTCAGTTCCTGCACTTTAAATACATAAAAATAGTATCCTACTAAATATGACAGGCCATTCGCCATAAACCATTTCCCTATCCCTTCATCTGGGCTTATACCTGTAAACCTTAAAAACAAAGAAGAGCCATATATGTTTATTTATAACCCCGCATGACCGGGGAGATCAAAATTCACTACTGCTTTTGAATTGTAATATACGGAAATTCTACTTTATCTAGTGTGATTAGGCCTTAATATTTTTCCGCTATATTGGCTCCATCAAACTCTTGTAATCCCTTCTTCAAACCCTCTCTGGCTAAGTTATCTGCTACAACATTAGCATCCATATATATATGCTTAATTTCCCCTTTTAAGTCAGATAAAAGACTTCTAATTAACTTTATCTGTTCTTCATATTTTCACATTTCTATCTTATTTATAACTAGACTCACCAGTGTACTTAAATCCACTTATGCTCTTAAGTTAATATAATAATTTTATTTGCATATTTTAAGAGCTTTATGTAAGGCTAAAATTTTTGCATGCAAACTGAGGATGCTTTTTCTTTTATTGTATAAGCTTTTATAACTTTGCCCTGCTCATTTCTTATCACCCCTTCTCCCCCCTGCTTCTCCCATATCCCTATTAAAACTACCATTTGTGTTTTAAGCAAGCCTTCCCCGTGAAGGTTTTTCTCATCTCCCCACTCTAACCTCGTGGATTTTTTTCCTAATTGCATGTAATCTCCAAAACCTTTTTTCCCATCTTCCATTTCCATATTTTTATGTTTTAGTGGATTCTTATCTTTCTTATTATTCTTTTTATTCAACTTATTCTTCTTATTTTTCACATTATTCTTATTCTTCTTATTCTTTTTATTCTTGTTATTCTTATAATTCTTCTTATTATTCTTATTCTTTTGATTCATATTATTCTTCTTAATCTTTTTATTCTTTTTATTGTTCTTATCCTTATTATTCTTTTTATTCTTCTTATTCTTCTTATTCTTCAAATTTTTCTAAATTTCTTCTTTTTTATTCTTTTTATTTTTATTATACTGTTTTATTTTTCTTATCCTTCTTATTCTTTTTTCTTCTTCTTATTTTTCTTATTATTATCATTCTTCTTATTCTTCGTATGCTTATTATAATAATAATAATTATTATTCTATTTATTCTATTTATTATTTTTATTTATCTTATTCTTCTTATTATTCTTATTCTTCATATTCTTATATTTCTTCTTTTTTTTTTTTGAAAAGTTCGTTTATTAATTATACCATCTCTTTTTGGGAGGAATACCATTAATACAATCTACATCTACCCATGACCCCTTTTACACCCTTTCTTATAAAATTAGATCTAACTTTATTTTTAGTTTAACATATGAGAAACTTTGAAACATCTTCTATTTTCCTAGGTCTCTTTTTAGCCACTTCTCCTAGCTATTACCTGGGTCACAATCCATTGGATGTTTTACCTATCAGATCCTCTTCTTCCCCTTATTGTTTCCTACTGAATTTACCAAAAGGACTCCTTTCCGCGAACACCTTCTACCCATTTGTAGCAACCACCATTCTGTAGCAAACACAAGCACAACTCCTATAGTCTACCCATTCCCCATTCATCCCTTCCCCCAGAATTTAATATTACAATCTACAATGCAACCTAAACTACTAATCATAAATAAGTTCTTGGGCCAGCCCTCTGCAGCCTGCCTCTTGTCCCCCTTCTTCAACGCAGAAGTGCTCCTCTACCAATAGCTTAAAATAGACACCTACCTTTCAACACACTTATAGACTAGACCATTACAGACTCCTTACTACCACACTTACCATATAGACTCTTAATTACATGACTCCATTCAGAGCCATTCAACTTACAGACTCCTTGTAGTAGCAGCATACTACTGCATTACTACCATTCTACCATTACAGAATCCTTATTGTACACCTTACTACCATACTTTATAACCAGCACAACAGCATACTTCTCAATAATACAGACTCTACTACTCAGTTACTAAATCTTCCTCAGACACTGCCTGGTTTATAGCACCCAGATGCCATTGCTTAAGACATTGATGATTACCTGCGTGCTGCTAACTTACTTGCAAAATTAAAACCACTGCCTTTTCCCCATTTACCCCTACCCTTTATTCTGTACTACATGCCCAATTCCCTAGCCCCTCCATGTTTCAATACATAATAGAAAACAAAATACTTGAGCAATAAAGTTAAATTCTTTCAGCTCCCTGCTTTCCTTTTCTTCCTCCAGTCTTTATTCTTCTAACATTTTTGAACACAAACCATTTGAGACTTCTTTGTGTAGTTGGCTCTAATCTTGCTCTTGTCCTGCATAAACACAAAACATTCTCTTGCACAAGAGGCTATTCCCCACCATATAAAAAAAAGCCATTGCAAAACTCCTTATAAGTTATTCCTAAATTCTTCCAACCTTACAAAGCTTAACCCACCATTACCCCCAAGTAAATTCCCTTAGGCAATATATCTCATATCCTAGCCTTCTTGGCCCTTATATAAGGAAAGGTTAATCTATCCAGCTTGGCCAAACCTTTTAACCTATCCAGGATTGTCTCCTCATCATACTCAATATCCCCTTCAAGAAGACATATTCTAGCTAAATTATCTGCCAGTGCATTTGCCTCCATGTATATATGCTATATATTTGTATTTAATTCCTTCATGAGATCTTATATTATCTCAATATCTTCTTCATGCCTCCGTGAAGTTATTCTTTCAGCTACTAGATCCACCAATAATATAGAATCTACCTGAATTTGTAAATTTTTTAACCCTAGCTCAATGCTAATCTGTAGTCCTCTTTAAAATCATAGATTTCGGAATGTAATGCCAAGGATGCCTCACAGGCAAGAGTAAAAGCTTTTATAATGCACCCTTGTGAATCCCCCACTACTCATCTTCTCCTGCTACCCCTATGTCCCTATTAAAGCTACCATCCATATTAAAAGATAGCTTTCCGACAGGAGACTTATTCCATCTTATACTCTTTACACTATGATTCTTGATTCTTCTTGTAGCTAGTGCCCATTCATGCTTTATAGATATTTCTGCTTCTATGCTCTCTGCCCTAATTGTCTTTATGTAAGATATATTACTTATTTCTTTCCTAATACTCTTTTATAATTTCAACTAAATTCATCCTTATTCCCTCCAAATCTATTTTTGATTCCCTAGCTTTCCATAAGCACCAAATAACTACATTGAGAGATTTTGAATAAGCCATTTTATAATAGGGATTAGCAAGAACTTTCCATGCTAGCGAGTACATTTTTTGTGGGATGTCTACTTTCCAGCCCATTTAAAAATCAATTGAGTAGGTTTTTTCTTTCTTAGATCGGTTCTTTGACAAATTTCAATGTGAAAATTCCTTGCGAATTGAGTGTCCTTTTCTAGCCACTCTTTTTCTGTATCGAGTGAGATTCTACTATCGCCCTTTGTTTCTTTCTCATACTTTTTAATTATTCGATGCCCTTTTCATGCTCTTATCATTTGTCCGACCCATATTAGGCTCTCATATATTTAGCCCATGGGCTAGCATTTTCTTTTAACCTCCACGAAGCCTTACAATCCATGTTGTAGCCACATCTTGTAGGCTAATTATTCCTAAGCCTGCTTCTTCTTTAAGGCAGCAGATGTCATTCCAGTTCTTTCAATGAAGCTTTGGCCTCCCTTCTTTTTTACCCCATAAAAAGTTGATCATTTCCATTTCTAGTTTTTTATAAAAGTCTTAGGAGGGTGTATTACTGATAATATGTGTACCAGTGTACTTTGGATAACATGAGAGATTAACGAAATCCATCCCCCGAATCCCAATATATCCTTCTTCCAGCCTGATAATTTCATTCTCATTCTGTCTTGTAAAAAATTTAAATATTATTCTCTAAGTCTACCCCTAATATATAGGGCAGTCCAAGTACATTAAATCTCCTTTTTTCTATGTGAAGCCTATAATATTTTTAACCTTATAAATGACTTTTTCTATGGTTTGTTTGCTGCTAACATAAATTGACACTTACGTTTTATCTACTATTTTCCCCATTTCTATTTCAAATATTTTTAATAAATCAATTAAATTCTTTAGCGACCTACTACTCCACTTGTGAAATATCTTATGAAATCGTTCACATAAGCTACAAACAACTGATTCTCAGCAGTATTATTAGGTTGCCTAAATGGAACTATTTTCCCTTCAGTCATTCTCATATTTATGTTAAAAAGAATTCTAATATATATCAAATAATAAAGGAGACAATGGATCCCCTTGCCTAAGTCCTCTTTTTGGCTTAAATTCCTTGCCTATTTTCTCTTAGATGCAATAATCTAATCCATACCCTTGAAATGTATCTATATATTAAATCAATGCATAGTTCATAGGAACTAAATTTTTGCATTACAAAATAGTGGTGTCCCACTCTACTATGTCAAATACTTTAGACAATCTAGCTTTATCACTAAATTAGAACCCGAGTTTTAATTGCTATTTCTCTCATCATTTCAGACACTAATCATATATTTTCAATCATTAACCTATTTTTAACAAAGCCCATTTATTACTGAGATATTATTTCTGGCAGGACACAGCGTAGTCTACCTTGTAGGATTTTTGCCGAAATTTTGCAGACCACATTACATAAGCTAATCGGTCAAAAATCTTTATATATTTGTGGGGATTCCTTCTTTGGAATCACTAGAATGAATGAATTTTCCCATGACTTGGAATATCCGCTACTACAAAAACACTTGAGACGGCAAGCATAGGGTCCTTTTTAACTATGTGCCAGCATAACTAAAAAAATGATTATTCCAACCATCTGCCCTGCTGCGCTATCTTTCTAGACTAAAAATAGTATTTCTAACCTCTTCCTCCTCTGGCACCATCTCCATTAATTGATTATGTTCTTTTGTGACTTTTATTTTAATTTCTTTTTTAGTGAATCTACTCCATGACTAACCTGCCCACATATTTGATTTTTAAAAAAATCATCAAGAAGAATCCCTATTTCCTTATCATTCTCTACCAAAACTCCCTCACCATTCTTAATTCTCTTAATCTTGTTTTTTGTGCATTGAATTTACTCATATTGTGAAAAAATTAGTGTTTCTATCACAATCTTTGAGCCATTTAATATTCGTTCGCCGCTTCCAAAATTTCTTCCATGTGCAATCTAATATCAACTGTCCCTTAGCCTTGCTTAGTTTAAGCCTAATTTCCTCATTTGAGTATTATCATATATTAATTCCAATCTCGCCACTTCCTCCTCTAACTGCTTTATTTTTTGATGTAAATTCTCAAAATTTTCTCTATTCCATATTACCAGATGGCTTTTTAACCTATGTAGCTTAGGCTTTAGAACTTACATAGGTCAACCTAAGCCTGGCTGTGTCCGTGACTCTCTGACTACTTTTCAAAGTCTTTATGCTTTGCCCACATATTCTATAATTTAAAAACTCCCTACTACCCGATATTTTTATGAAATGTTATGAGCAATGTGCTGTGATCCGAATAGGGTTCTGTTTAAATATGCCTCACATTGTAATCCCCTAGGAGGAATACCCACTTAGCATTAGCACATAAATCTCTCCCGCCTTGCCCAAATTGCTCATCTTTCTGCCAGTTATTACATCAAGTGGTAACTCGAGCCTATGAAATATCCACTTCCATCAAACTTACTCTAGCTATTATGTCATTAAAGTGGTGACATAGCCCACTATATCTGGAATTCTTCCTCCTCTTTTTTGTGCACTTCTTATAACATTAAAGACTTTTTCATGATCCATGGAGTGTTCTTATTGCTATATCCTTCGTCTCCCTCCATAGTTCAAATCTATCTTTTTTTGAATTTTTAGCATAGACTACTGAGATTATACTCTCAGTATATTTATAGTTTTAAAATGAACTACTTGCTCTGTGTCCTTTAATATTACAGTATCCAGATTATTGTGTCACATAATCCAGAGTTTACTATTTACATTAGAATACCCGTTATTAAACCCAAATTTTACTATATTTAATTATTTGATCCTGCTGAATCATAGGTTCTGCTATGATTACTAGTAATTTTTATGTTTTAATTAATTCTTTCAACCTATTTGTCAAGGGGTTATTTCCACCCCCTTATATTCCAGTAGAGACAACTATCCATTAAATCCTATTTTTGCTTGAGCTCTTGTTGTACATTTAGACTCGTATGTTTTATTTAAATATTTCCTTTTATTCCTTGAAGGCTTAGATATATTAGGAGTTACTTGCATTATCTCCCTATATTTTAGTTGCTTCCCAAGAAGCATTGCCCTTTGTTTTATGGCTTCCATTGCTTGTTCCCTAGTAGCTTTTCCAATTATCTTCATAAATTCCAAATCATCCTTCCCTTTTTCAACTCCACCTCCTCATTTACCTATTCCCTACCTAAAGAAGGACACTGAAGATATCAGAGTCTTCCTTGGAAAGTCCAGTAGGTCCTCCTCCATCCAGTTTATAATCCTCCATCTCTCTCTCAGGATTCTCCTAGTATTAACCCTCTTTCCCCTCTTTCTTTGCCCTATCACCTCTTTCAACCTTCCTCATTCTCTCCCTCATCCCATTCCTCTTCACTCTCTATTCCTTTACTCCTAACTACAGTCTTATCACCAGAACTTCCTCCTCATCTCTTTTATGCTGCATAACTACCCCCTCTTCCACCCTCTTACCATCCCCTTCCTCTTCCTTAAACCTGCCTTTAATGGCTCTCCCCCCCCCTATTATCCCACTATGAATTCTTTTCAAAACCCTCTCTTCCCTGCTTACCCATTGTTCTTCCTCATCCATGTTCCCATCTGCCCATGCCTTACCCTTTCCTCCACCCCAACCTGAAATCCCCCATATTATGCCCTAACCTTTTGCAACTCATGCAGTAAAATGGCAAGTTCTATTCATTACAGATTGCCAGAACCCTTATTCTATTTTCCATCTTCACTACCAATCCAGATACGCGTAGGTGGCTGTATAAGTAAAATACACTCGACACAAACCCGAGCATTATTTGGCCTAGTCATGGAAGCATTCACCTCATCTAGTAGCGATGGTTTTCCAAACATGAAGAGATAGCATACAGAGTGTTTATTATAAGGTATAGAGGAAGATTCGGAAGAGAGAACCATACCAGGGCTAGTGGGGCTTCCTCATGTGGGTTAAAGTTTTTCATCCACTTCAATATGCGCAAAGAATATCCATTGACATGCCATAGCCATTTTAACCATATTCGATGAAATCTTCCTCCATATGGCACTATAGGAAGACGTGTTTAGCATCATAGTTGGAAAATTTAACCTTACCTTTGAGCTTCGGTGAGGTGACAAATGCTTGTATGTCATGCGTGAGGTCTTCCATGGAAGAACTTCCCTATTAATGTGTACTTGAAGGCCTCTGTAAGTCTCTGCAACTTTTCCGAAGGGAGAGAACCGAGGGATTCCTTCCTTCTTTCCGAACAATGGCGAGGGAGGCGTGGGCTCAATTAAAATTGAAGCAAATGACTAGTTATTTGATAAGAGGTGTCTTTGCTCCATTTTGAGCATGAAATCGCTTGTTTGGAGCAGAAATGGAGATGTCTCTCTATAGAAAATATGATTTTTTCTCTCTAGAAGTTGAGAGCTTGAAGAGGGAGAAGAATCTCTATTTCATCTTATTTTTCATATTCTTTTTATTATGCTTTTTGTTTTTATTCTTTATATAGTTCTTAATCTTATTATTCTTCTTATTCTTCGTGTACATCTTATTCTTCATATTCTTTTTATTCTTCTTATTCTTTTTTTATTCTTATTATTCTTCATATTATATTTATTCTTGCTATTCTTATTATTCTTTCTTATTTTTCATATACTTCTTATTCTTTTCATGCTTCTTATACTTCTTATTCTTTTTATTCTTTATTTTCTTCTTATACTTCTTCACATTCTTATTTTTCTTTTGGATCATCTTTATATTCATATTCTTCTTATTCTTATTATTCTTATTATTCTTCTTATTCTTGTGATTATTCTGTCTTTTTATTCTTTTATTTTTCTTATTATTCTTTTTCTTCTATTGCTTCTTATTCTTGTTATTTTTCATATTCTTCTTATTTTTTTTAATCTACGTATTGTTCTTATTTTTCTTATTCTTATTATTATTATTATTCTTTTTATTCTTCTTATTCTTTGTATTGTTCTTATTCTTTATATTCTTCTGATTCTTCTTATTTTTTTATTCTTATAATTTTTCTTATTCTTCGTATTCTTCAATTGATTATTATTCTTCTTATTCTTATTATTCTTACTATTCTTCTTAATCTTTTTATTCTTATTATTCTTTTGATTCTTCTTTTTCTTTTGATTCTTCTTTTTTTCTTATTCTTCTTTTTTAGTTTTTTCTTCTTATTCTTTTATTCTTTATTATTTTCTTATTCTTCAAATTCTTTTTATTCTTCTAATTCTTCTAATTCTTTTTATTCTTCTTAATCTTCTTATTATTCTTTTATTTCTTTTTCTTCTATTTCTTACTTTTCTTTTTTTTCATTTTATTCTTCTTATTCTTCTAATTATTATTTTTCTTCAAATTTCTTTTATTCCTCTTATTCTTCTTATTCTTCTGATACTTTTTATTCTTGTTATTCTTCTTATTCTTCTTATTCTTCTATATCTTTTTATTATTATTATCATTCTTATTATTCTTATTATTTTTATTCTTCTTATTCTTCGTATTCTGCTAATTTTTCTATTTCTTTTTATTCTTCTTATTCTTCTTATTATATTTATTCTTGTTATTCTTCTTATTCTACTTATTATTTTTATTCTTCTTATTCTTCTTAATCTTCTTATTCTTCTTATTATTCTTATTCTTATTATTGTTCTTGCCTTCTTATACTTCTAATTCTTATTATTGTTCATATTCGTATCATTATTCATATTTCTTCTTATTCTTATTATTCTTCATATTATTATTATTATTCCTATTTATTCTTATTCTTCTTATTCTTGCTAGTCTTCTCAATATTGCTATTCTTCTTAATCTTCTTAATCCTTTTATTGTTGTTATTATTCTTATTGTTCTTATTCTTCTTATTCTTTTTATTCTTCTTATTCTTTTTATTCATTTTATTCTTCTTATTCTTATTATTCTTCATATTTTTTTATTATTTTCTTCTTATTCTATTTATTCTTCTTATACTTCTTATTTTTGTTGTTCTTCTTATTCTTCTTATTCTTCTTATTCTTCTTATTCTTCTTATTCTTCTTATTCTTCTTATACTTATTATTATTATTCTTATTATACAACTTATTCTTCTTATTATTTTTATTATTCTTATACTTCTTATTATTCTTATTTTTCATATTATTCATATTCTTCATATTCTTCTAATTCTTCTTATTTTTAGTATTCTTCTTATTATGATTTTTATTTTATTCTTTATATAGTTATTATTCTTATAATTCTTCTTATTCTTCTTATTCTTCTTATTCTTCTTATTCTTCTTATTCTTCTTATTATTCTTATTATCCTTGTTATTCTTATTCTTTTTATTTTTCTTATTCTTTTTTTTTCTGATTATTCTTCTTATTCTATTTTCTTGTTATTCTTATTATTCTTTCTTATTTTTCTTATTCTTCTTATGCTTCTTTACTTCTTATTCTTCATATTATTTTTTAATTATCTTATTCTTATTTTACTTATTATTCTTTATTTTTCTCTTACTATTTTTATTCTTCTCATTCTGTTTATTCTTCTTCATATTCTTTTTTTTTCTTTTGATCTTCTTTATCTTCTTGTTCTTATTATTCTTATTATTCTTCTTTTTCTTCTTTTTCTTTTTATTCTTCACATTCTTCTTATTCTTCTTATTTTTCTTATTCTTCTATTGTTTCTTATTCTCCTTATTCCTTTTAATCTACTTATTATTATTATTTTTCTTATTCTTCTTATTCTTCTTATTCTTTGATTATTCTTATTCTTCTTTTTCTTCTTATTCTTCTTATTCTTCTTATTCTTTTGATTCTTTTGATTCTTCTTATTCTTATTATTCTTACTATTCTTCTTATTCTTCTGATTCTTATTTTTCTTCATTTTCTTCTTTTTCTTCATTTTCTTAATTTTCTTAATTAACTTCATTTTCTTCCTTTTCTTCCTTTTCTCCCTTTTCTCCCTTTTCTTCTTTTTATTCCTTTTCTTCCTTTTCTTCCTTTTATTCTTTTTTTTTTTTTTTTTTTTTTTTTTTTTTTTTTCTTTTTTTTTTTTTTTTTTTTTTTTTCTTCCTTTTCTTCCTTTTCTTCCTTTTCTTCCTTTTCTTCCTTTTCTTCCTTTTCTTCCTTTTCTTCCTTTTCTTCCTTTTCTTCCTTTTCTTCTTTTCTTCTTTCTTCCTTTTCTTCCTTTTCTTCCTTTTCTTCCTTTTCTTCCTTTTCTTCCTTTTCTTCCTTTTCTTCCTTTTCTTCCTTTTCTTCCTTTTCTTCCTTTTCTTCCTTTTCTTCCTTTTCTTCCTTTTCTTCCTTTTCTTCCTTTTCTTCCTTTTTTCCTTTTCTTCCTTTTCTTCCTTTTCTTCCTTTTCTTTTCTTCTTTTCTTCCTTATTTTCTTCTTTTTCTTCATTTTCTTCATTTTCTTACTTTTTCATTTTCTTCATTTTCTTCCTTTTCTTCTTTTTCTTCATTTTCTTCCTTTTCTTCCTTTTCTTCATATTCTTCTTTTTCTTCTTTTTCTTTATTTTTTTCTTGTTCTTCATATTCTTTTTATTTTTCTTATTCTTCTTATTCTTCTTAATCTTTTTATTATTCGTATTCATCTTATTCTTTTGTTTCTTATTCATCTTCTTAATTTTCATTAATGCTTTTTCATCTTTTTTTCCTTTTTCATTTTATTCTTATAATTCTTCTTTTTCTGCTAATTCCTCTTATTCTTCTTATTTTTTTTATTCTTGTTATTCTTCTAATCTTCTAATTCTTCTATTTCTTCATATTCTTCTTATTCTTCTTATTCTACTAATTCTTCTAATTCTTTATTATTTTTTTATTCTTCTTATTCTATTTATTCTACTTATTCTTCTTATTCACTTATTCTTCTTAATCTTTTTTTAAATGTTTGTTTTATAATTATTAAAGCCCTTTCTTTTGGTGGAGGAATATCATTTTTACAAGCTAGAGTACTACCTTTTCCCCTTTTTCACCCTTGATAAAATTAAACACTAAACAATAAAGCTTTACATTCGAGCTCTAATTGGAATAAAAAAGCTCTGGGTTTGTCTTTAATCTAATTTTCATGATGTATAGCATGCTTTGTTTTGCCTTTTCTTTTCTCCCCATTAAGTCTGCATACTTGCTTCTTTTCCCAGCTATAGCCGCTTACTTTTTGCTAGATTATCTTCTGCCTCTTTAGGTAATAAATTTAGCATCCTTTTAGCTATTTTATCCAGCATAGCTTGGTTATCCCTAAGCTTTAACATGAATTATACTTGCTTTTTATTCTTCTTATTCTTCTTATTCTTATGATTCTTATTATTTTCTTATACGTCTTATTCTTATTATTCTTCTTATTCTTCGTATTATTCTTATTCTATTCTCTTATTCTTCTATTTCTTCTTATTCTTCTATTTCTTAATATTCTTCTTATTCTTCTTATTCTTCTTATTCTTCTTATTCTTCTATTTCATCTAATTCTTTTTATTATTTTTATTCTTGTTATTCTTCTTTATCCTCCTTATTCTTCTTATTCTTCTTATTCTTCTTATTCTTCTCATTCTTCTTATTCTTCTTATTCTTCTTATTCTTTTTATTCTTCTTATTCTTTTTATTCTTCTTTTTCTTCTAATTCTTTTTATTCAACTTATTTTTCTAATTCTTCTTACTCTTCTTATTTTTATTTTTCTTTCTTTTATTCTTTTTATTCTTTTATTCTTATTACTCTTCTTCTTCTTATACTTTATATTCTTTTTATTCTTTTTATTTTTCTTATTCTTCTTATTTTTCATATTTTGCTTAATATTCCTATCTACTTATTCTTCCTAGACTTCCTTTTCTTTCTATTCTTCTTATTCTTCTTATTCTTCTTTTTTTTTCTTATTCTTCTTATTCTTCTTTTTCTTCTATTTCTTCTATTCTTCTTATTCTTCTTATTCTTTTTATTCTTCTATTCTTCTTATTTTTCTTTTTCTTCTTATTCTCTTAATTTTATTATTATTCTTGATTTCCTTTTTATTCTTATTGTTATTATTTTTATTATTCTTATTATACTTCTTATTCTTAATATTCTTTTTATTCTTTTAATTCTTCTCATTCTTCTTATTCTTCTTAATCTTTCTTTTCTTCTTATTCTTCTTATTCTTTTTATTCTTTGTATTCTTTTTATTCTTCTTATTATTCTTATTCTTCTTATTCTTATTATTTTTCTTATTCATTTTTTCTTCATTTTTTTCTTATTCTTCTTTCTTTGAAGGTTTTTTTATTATTATAATACCCTTCTTTGGAGAGGAATACCATTTTTTACAGACTACATACTACCCTTTACCCTCTTACACCCCTTTCTTAAATTACAATATATAAAATAAGAATAAAGCAACTCTATAGTTTCTTTCATTATTTAGCTCTCTAAGTTGGCCTTTTGAGCCACATTTTGTTTTTGAATCTGAACCTTCTGTTAGGTTTTATTCTGATTGTGTAGTCTTACTTGTGATAACCTTTATAACCAATTACTATTTTTCCAGGTTCAATTTTTTGTTTGTTGTTTGTCCTCCTAGCCCTTTGTTGCTCATATTCCTGCTTGTCTGCCCCTTTACTCCTGTTGAGATTCTTTGTTTGAGGCTCATCATTTCACTCTTCAAACCTAACTAACCTAACTGACCCATAACAGCCACCTTTATAGACACTACACTAACTAACATTATAGACTATTGAGCATAGCATCAAATTAATACGTATTCTACCATAAAAGGCATAATTTGTTTGACTTTTAATAAGCCACAACAAACATTACATAGATCATACAACACACATCTACTGAGAATAATATACAGACACTTACACATTACACTGCACTAATCATCATAGAATCTGACTGTGTTACCATTATAGTCAACACAGTCGAGTTAACAGACTTGACTGCACCTATTCACTCATAACAGACACCTTTTGTTATTGACTATTAGGCATCTTCAGTCCTATGATTACACACTCACCCTCGTGCAAACAGCCCTCCATCTCCACCTTCACCACTTTATCTACTACCTTAGTTGACTTGTACCTCAACCTATAATACAACAAAACCACACAAACACAAGCAAACAAAATATGTCCTCCATATCCAGCATATCCCCTTTCCTTTCTTTATAATCACCCCTCAGGACCAGGGTGACTATGCATTTTCATTGTGAAAGCTTTCTGTGGTGATATTTGGCTCATTCCAACCCTTTTGAAACTTCATTTTATATTGTTTTATCACCTGCACAACAACAAGAAATCCATGCCACAAACATATATAGACTATAGATCTTACTACAGCCCCATGCACCATCTGATTTTTTCAGTTCTGCTTTGTACTTGCTACCCCTACATTTTACTATTATACTTATGTTGTATGGTGGTCTCCTCTTTGAGGCTTGCCCTGCCTCCTGCTATCGACAATAAAGCTAAAAGCTATTGTTCATGCCCCTCATTTGAATAGATTTATGTGTTCGAGATCCCTCCATATTCTGATTAATCCAGCCCATTTTATCATGTATCTTTGTGCTATGTCCCTACATTACTAACATCGACAATAACCAAATATAAATTAAATTTAACTACCTTGACTTATTTAGTCCAATATTCAACAATTGCATCTGGGAGCCTGTATCTAACCGACAAGATTATACAAAATTTTGTCATCTTACTACATATAAGAATTAAAAATCCCTTGTAGCCAGATTTTCACTTGCCATTCTTTTTATCTAGCCTTTCTTTATTCTAATATGCAGGAAAGCCAAACTGTCTAATTTGATAATGCCTTTATAACTCTCTGGAATCTTATTATTCATAAAAATTTGTTTGCCTTTTTTATCAATTCTCTAGCTAATTTGTCTGCCAGCTCGTTCACTTCTCTATATATGTGTATTATTTCATCTTTTGGAGATCTCATTAGATTGGATATGTCTTTTAGGTCCTTCTCGTATCTCCACCTCTTTATTTGTGATTTACTAGATCTACTTGAATAACAATGTTTTGAAAACTCCTTTCTTCGCATAGCTTTAGCCCTTGTCTAAGGGTCAGGATCTCTATATGTAGTGTAGAGCTTGCTTTATAATTTAATGTAAATGCTAATATCAGCTTTCCCTCTGCATC
Organism: Sapria himalayana; assembly: GCA_029783825.1. Lineage (NCBI taxonomy): Eukaryota > Viridiplantae > Streptophyta > Magnoliopsida > Malpighiales > Rafflesiaceae > Sapria > Sapria himalayana. Next base: position 25,984 of record JAREIK010007682.1, read on the forward strand.
TCTTATCACTCCTCCTCCTCCTGCTAATCACATATCCCTATTAAAGCTTCCATCTGTATTTAATACCAATTTTCCTTCTAGAGGTTTTTCCCAGTTAATTTTAATTATTCTATTTGGCTTAACCTTCCTAGTTGTTAGCCCCCATTTATATGACATATCACTTTCTAATTTATGTTGTTTTATTTTTATAGAGTTAGCCTCTGGGATCTTTCTTTTTTTTTTCTTTATATCTTTTATGATATTTCCCACAAATTTTTATTCCCTCTTACTTGTTTTGATTCCTAGCCTTCCAAATACACCAGATAACTATATGTAGGATATTATTTTTAAACCATCTCAAAACGTTATTTTTTTTCTTTTATTCTATTCCATCTATAGATTCTATCTTTAAGTTTTATATTATTTTTTTTCATGTACATTGTGTTTTCTATCGAGTCCCATACTTCCTTAGCTATTTCCTTGAGATAAAAGATGGTCCAAGGTTTCCTTATTTTCATGACAACACTCACATCTAGAGGCAAGTCTAACGCCCTTAGCTTGAATGTTTGTGTATGTTAGTATAATATTCAAGAGAGCCCTCCACATAAATATACACAATTTCTATGGGTTATTATTATGTCATATCCATCTAAATAACTCATGCACTTTTTTCTTCTATCTAACTTTGTTCTTGGCTGATTTCAAAGTAAAATTTCCCTCTTGGTTTAAGGTCAATTTCCAGCAACCCCTGGTTTGTTTATCATGCTTTTCCACGACTTCTTTTTGCTTAAGCATTTGTATCCATACATTTGACTTCCTACACTTTTTTCTTTCTCTGCTCGTATCATTATTTATCCAATATTTGGCACACATGAACTCTGCCCACAAACTCTCACTATCATTAAGCTACCATAATTTCTCACACGTCCATGCTCTTGATATTTTTTTGTAGACTTTTAATACCTAGTCCTACCTCCTCCTTTTTGGTAGGCACACATCCTTCAATTTCTTCTATAGTAATTTTGTTCTTCTCCTCTTTCTTTCCCCATAAGAAATTTGCTAACTCTCCTTTTAGTTTTTTGAAATATTTTTTTAGGCGGTTGAATTATCATAAGGTCGTGCATTAGGGTACTTTGTAAAACATGTGTTATTAATGTGGCTCTCCGACTAATGTTTAACATTTATACCTCCAACACAATTTTCTTTCTTATTTTGTTTTGCAGAAAATCTAGATATTCGATTTTTAACCTACCCTCATATATTGGACAGCCGAAGTAATCATCTCCCTTTTTCTATGTGTAAATCCTATGATATTTTAATTCTTTGATTATAATTTTTTGGGCCTTTAGCCGCCGTCATGAATAGACATTTTTGTATTGAAATTTGCCTGATTTATTTCTCTACTATTAGGAAAAGATCTATCATGTTCTTGAGTGATTTAGTGCTGGCATTCGTGAACATTATTAGATCGTCAGCATATGCCAAACATGCCGCCGGGGGATAGCCTAGGTTGTTTGAATTGTAATATGCTTCCTTTCCTCATTCTATCCTTGATATTAACTAAAGTAATTCTAAATAAATATTTAAAAGAGATGACGAGAGAGGGTCTTCCCATCTCTCCATTTATGAATATTTTAACCCAGATGTTCGAAATGCACCTGTAGATAAGATCTATCCAGGATTTTGAGAATCCCATATTTATCATTATGAAACACTTTAGATAGGTCTAGTTTAAATATCATATTACGCCCTCTTGATTTTAGTCCTAAGTCATTTATCAATTCTTTGGCTAAACTACTATTTTCCAATATTAACTTTCTTTCATAAAGCCTGTTTTCTCTTTGGAAATAATCTTAAGTAGTATCGATGCCAGCCTGTTTTGCAAGATTTTTGCCAGAATTTTATAGATTGAATTACATAGACTAATCGGTCTATAGTCCTCAACCTTCTGAGGATTCTCCATTTTTGGTATAAAAATTATGTGTGAATATACCCATGAATTTCCTAACTCTACCCCACAAAATATCCATTAGATGGCTTTTGTTAAATCTTTCTTATGATATCCCAACTTACCTAATAAAAGGCGTTAGTCCACTCGTCTAGACCTACCACACTGTTTCTGTTCATGCTAATTATGGCTTGCATATCTCTTCCTCCTCTGGGAAAAGCATGAGCTTTCTATCATCCACTTCTATAATCTTCCTTTCTATATTACTTATTAATCTATTTTTATTGTGAGAGCCTTCCTTACCTAGTTGTCCTTTAAAGTATTCTTCAAAATGCTCTTTTAAATCTTTGTTAGTTACTAGCCATTCATTTTCCTCATTTCTAACCCATTTAATTCTTTGCTTTAGATGTTTTATTTTCGCTATAGTTTGAAAAAATTAGTGTTTTTATCTCCCTTCTTTAATCACTTTATTCTGGCTTTCTGCTTCCAGTATACTTCTTCCATGTGAAGTTTAGTCTAAGATTGCTTGTGCAATGTTAAGTGCAATTTTTCCTCTCCTCCCTTTTCCTCGTAATTCTTTTCTAAATTTTCAACTATGATTTCTACTTCCTTTATATTTTTATTAATATTCTCAATCTTCTCTTTATTCCATTTACTCATACTAATTTTAAGCCTTGTCAGCTTTTAATTAAACCTTGAACATGATTACATGTAGTATCTTGTTCACATTCTATTATAACTATATAATTATAGTCCTTATGCAGACTCACATATTTTGGAAGTGAATCTTCCTTTTATGGTATTGATTTTTCTATTGTAATGAGCAAGGGACTATGGTCAGAACAGGTTCTATTAAGATGCTTAATGACTATGGCACCATACTTCTCTACCTATTTAAACATTATGTAAGAACCTATCCAGTCTTTGA
>JAREIK010007683.1:0-14084 GCA_029783825.1 Sapria himalayana
ATTCTATTTCGGCTCATGAAAGAGTAATTCTATTTACACCCCATGTTCATCTCTATACACCCCATTAAAAACAACTATAGATGAAAATACCAATTTACCCTTAAACCTTCTCTATACACCCCATCTTCGTCTCTTTCTTCCTCATTTCTTTCTTCTGCGCACCCAATATTTCTTCGTCCGAAGTGTGTTCGTTTAAACAAATAGTCAGAATAGGCGAGAATGGCGTTGAAAAATAGTGAGAATGGCGTCGAAATCAGCTTTGAAACGGTGGAGAAGGAAGAAGACGAAGTTCAGGTTTGTGATATCCGGTATAATGTTTTGTCCCGACCGGATTTGTGATGTCCGGTATAATGTTTAAATTCCGGATTTGTGATATCCGGTATTTTGAGTTTAATCCGGATTTGTGATATCCGGTGTAAGGTTTAAATTCCGGATTTGTGATATCCGGTATTTTAAGCATAATCCGGATTTGTGATATCCGGTGATTCAGGATTTGTGATATCCGGTGATTCAGCATATTCCGGAATTGTTATATCCGGTAAATTGATTGCATACCCCGGATATGGAAATCCGGATAAATTGATTGTTCCCGGATTTGATAATCCGGATTTATTGATTTTTCTCGGATTTACAAATCCGGTAAGAGCATATCAGTGAGATTCAAATTGAGGTGTGTACTATAGAAGTTAATAAAAATCCCATATCCAGAGAGAGGGTTTTCTTAGCCAATCCAATTAATAATCAACACTAATAGTAACTAAATAACAATTTCATAAAAACATGTACAGTTTCCTTGGAATCTTCTTTCCTCACAAAAACATGCAAAAAGAAGGCAGTAAAAGATTCTCTGTTGTTTGCAGTTTTTTTAACTGGACATTATTTGATGTATTTAATCTGCATTTTATTTTTGCAGATGAATTTGGATCATAATGCAGCCCCATTACAGCAATTAGTTGATATCAGTGATGCATTTAGTAGTAATGAGGTAATTTTAATACTTTAAAGTTAGAGTAATTTGTTTTAAGACATCGAAATTAATAAATTGTTATTATCCAGATATTTTGTAGTCGGGATGCTTTGATTGAATGGGCTCGGAATGTGGGAAAACGGAACGGATTTGTTATTGTGATAAAAAGATCGGATAAAGGAGATAGTAGAAAAGCTAGAGTTACCCTTGCATGTGAGCGTGGTGGAACATATAGGCATGCAAAGAATAAGTCGAATGTGGAAGACTTGAATCGAAAAGGCACTGGAACGAAAAAATGTGATTGTCCATTTAAGATAATCGGTGTGAAGTTAACTAGTAGTGATGATTGGAGTGTTAAAGTTGTTTGTGGATTTCATAATCATCGAGCAGCTAAACAATTGGAGGGTCACTCATATGCTGGTCGATTATCGGATGGGGAGAAAACTATATTGTCCGATATGACGAAGAACTTGGTGAAACCAAGGAATATTCTACTGTCTATAAAAAATCATGACGAGTATAATGTTAGCACTATGAAGACAATATACAATGCACGTCATAAACATCGACTACTTAATAGTGCCGGTAGATCGCAAATGCAACAACTAATGAAACAACTGAATGAATGTAAATATGTCGAATGGCATAGGAAGGATGAGTCGAACGATTGTGTGAGAGACTTGTTTTGGGCACATCCTACTTCTATTCAGTTGTTGAATGCATTTTGCAGTGTTCTAATTATGGATTGCACTTATAAAACCAACAGATATCGCCTTCCACTTCTGGAGATTGTAGGTGTGACATCAACAAATTTGACTTTTTCTGTGGCATTTGTATACTTGGAGGCCGAGCGTGTAGACAACTACACTTGGGCAATGGAGAAGTTACAAAGTTTAATGTTTGCTGATCGATTACCTAATGTCATTGTTACTGATAGGGAGTTGGCCTTAATGAACGCTGTGCGGTTAGTATTTCCTACCACAACAAATCTTCTGTGCAGATGGCATATATCAAAAAATGTACTTGGAAACTGTAAGAAGTTGTTTGAGCGAAAAGAGAAGTGGGAGGCATTCATGTCAGCTTGGAGTGTCCTTGTGTTTTCTTCGAAAGAGGACGACTACGAGAGAAATTTAAGATCATTGACAACTGATTACTATACTTACCCCGGAGCAGTAAAATATGTGACAGAGTCATGGTTGACTCCTTATAAGGAAAGATTTGTCGCAGCTTGGACAGATAAAGTAATGCATTTAGGCAATGTCATCAACGAATAGGTACGTTAATTAGTAACAGTTTTTCTTTACATATCCATACATAAAAATGATTTTAATATATGTTCTATTTTTTTAAAAGGGCCGAGAGTGCACATGCAAAGTTGAAGAGACATCTTGGTTCATCTCAAGGGGATTTCGAGAGTTCTTGGAATGTAATAAATGCTCTTATTGAGTTGCAACATACGGAAATCAAAGCTTCATTTGAGAGAAGTATTTCTGTTGTTGAACATCAATTCAACAATGCTATGTTTAAAGAATTGCGGGGTATGGTATCTAGGGCTTCACTTAATATGATATTGATGGAGTTTAAAAGAGCAACTCAAGTTGAAATTGACAAGGGTATATGTGGTTGCGTTAACAGAACCTCATATGGGTTGCCTTGTGCGCACGAACTTGCAGAGCTTAATCAAAGAAGGCCGCACAATTCCCCTTGATAGTGTGCATTCGCATTGGAGGAAGTTGGATACTGTGACCGACAATGTCTCGTCTGAGTTGACAATTAGTACTGAGATTGATAGTATTTTGAGACAATTTGCTGATTGTGATGAGGCAGGTAAAATAGCATTAAAAAGGAAGTTGAGAGAGTTAGCTTGCCCTGCAACGACATCTATGTGTCCACCACTTGAGAAGGTTAAGGGTAAGGGTCGTCCGTCGTTGAAAATCAATTTATCTACCAAACGAGCTCCTTCTTTATTTGAAATTGTTGAGTCCGCCCACGATAGTACTTCTCCAGCCACTGCATGTTCCGTGAAAGTACCGAAGGAAAAAAAATTGAAGTACATTAAATGTTTTCCACATCAAATACGTGAACATATAGTGAACATCGTGGATGTTAAGGCAGATGGTCATTGTGGATATCGCTCGATTGCTGGGTTACTAGGAATGGGGGAAGACGGATGGGGAACGGTTCGACACGATTTGGTTCGTGAGCTTCACACTTTTCATGATGAGTATGTTCAACTTTATGGATCAATTGACCGTGTTGCTGAGTTGGTTTATTCATTATCATGGTTTGACTCTTTTGCTCCATATGATAGATGGATGACTTTACCTGACATGGGTCATTTGATAGCCTCACGGTACAATATTGTGTTAGTCCATTTATCAATTAGACAATGCCTAACATATCTACCACTGAGATCTGTATCACCTGCACCACTTCACCACAAACTGATTGCACTTGGATTTGTTGATGATTGTCATTTCGTACAGGTATGTTAAATTTTATTCTAATCGTCATTAAGTTCAATGTTTTCATATTTTTGTTTTTTGACATAGCACGATCTTTATTGTAGGTATTCCTGGATTCGACATCACCAATACCTCCAATTGCATGCAACTGGCGTAATTACCGATACCAGTGTGCTCGAGGATGGGAGATCCCTTATGTACCTCGGATTGAGGCTTTTAGATCATCACTAGGGACGAACTCGAATGTAGCGACACAAGAGACAATTGATGTAGATGAAACATGATGTATTTACAACAGACGGATGATATCTAATTGTAGTGTATCCTCTTTTTAAAATCACGTGCCCTTGTTTTATATTCCCATTTGGCCTGTTTTTTTGTGAAGTTTTCTTAATTATTGATTTATTGTTAATAGAAGAGTGAGGTCCTTCATCCTTATTTTATTCCATACTTATAGTGTCCCTTTTCGTTTAAACTGTGCATTAATCTCGTGGTCTCATGGTTATTTAATCCATTTTTATGAAGACAGGAATAAATCTCAATCATTATTGGGTTGCTGAAGGAGGTAATGTAATGTAACAACTAATAAAATACAATACAATTAATCACATTATCTATTTAACATTAAAGTCTAACAAGTAATACATAAACATAAAACTAAGTCTTTTTTTTCCTCTTCGAACGAACATAAACAGTAGTAGATGCAGTAGAATCCGGTGCAGGTGCTGAAGGATCCGATGTAGGTGCTGGAGGAGCAAATGAAGCTGGTGGAGGAGGAACTACCAGTGGTGGAGGATCATCTGATGATGGTGGAGGATCAACTGATGCTGGTGGAGGATAGACAAAAGTGGGAGGGCTAAAAAAGGGATGCGTAGCAGGTGATGGTGTGCTATGACATGCTGGAGCTGGTGATGGAGTGCTGTGATATGCTGTCGTCTCATCTGGCCCAGAAAGTATGTCATGCGCCTCGTTCAGTGCACCCCAAAAATAATCAGCACTCTGGTCTCTTCCCCCAGATATCACATGCCTCAATGAAGTCAATGCTCTGGCAATACGCTACATAAATAATATGTGAACTTAATATTAGTAATATAATAAAAATGTTAAGTATCAAATTATGTACAATTTAGATTACTAGGTCAAACGAAGTCCATATTTAACTTACAGTATCACTGGTAGATGCAGCATGTGAGGGCATAGAGGATCGTGCATCTGTCGTAGAACCTGATCTAAGCTGTGGGGGTTGAACGATGCGATGCGATATGCGATCATACCAGGCCATATACTCTGGTACACTCTCTCCTGAGCCTGAGTATAGGCATCGTCGACCTCGACTCTGATCAGTCAGTAGGTGATCCGTCCATCTCTCCCAATACTGAACCAATAAGCTACTACGGTCAGGTCGTGGAGGTGTGAAAGGCCGCGGAGGAATGGTCTGAATATAGCCAAACTGGCGTAAGACCCGCTCCGGATGATATGGCTCCACAACTTGTCCGCACTTTATGCATCCAGAATACCATGCAATATCGGGAAAGGGGTGCTCAGCTCGATGATCCTCATATGGCTCCCAGCAGACCTCTGAAATCTGCAATCGATCGAGTCTCTCCCGAACCGACTGCAAACTATCTGGAATCACGTGCGGCCTCCAACGCAGTGCACGTGGACGTGACTCGGTGTACGACATATCCGGAGAAGAAAACATCTCCGGAAAGTGCTCGTAAATCCAGGCCTACATAATCAATAAGATAATTAATATCAATATCATCGATAAACATTGAAAATTATCTACAAACGGTTCGAAAATTGTCATCAATCGTACCTGTAAAAGGGTCACGTAGCCACCTAACTGTCGCACCTCAAACCTGGTCGCAGTAGTCAGTTGCCTGTACAGGTATGCCAAACAAGCTGCACCCCAAGCATAGCTACCAACCATGCTGAGGTCCCGGAATAGCTCCAAGTACACTACTGCGACACTGGTTGCACTCTTATCAGCAAATAGAGTGCAACCAACCAGATGGAGCAAGAAAGCTCGAGTAGCAAACACTACATCATCATCAGATGACGCATCCGTAATAGTCGAGAAATGATCCCTCAGCCACAGTAGTCGAACTGAAGGAGAACGACACTGCTCAGTCTCTCTAGATGCGTCTACGTCGGTAGTGCCCAACAACTCCACCAATAAAGCATTGGCATCGTCCACATGAAGCGGCTGTGAGAATGATATCATCGATCCAGTAACAGGTATATGTAAGATGGATGCGACGTCGTCTAGTGTGATGGTCATCTCACCAAACGGCATATGAAATGTCGTGGTCTCTGGCTGCCACCGCTCACAAAAAGCCGACAACATCGGTCTACTCGCAACTCGATGACTGCAACTAGTCAACGATGCCAACCCAGATCGATGTACAGTCTCATAAATACGAGACCTCTCCATATCTAGCTCCCATAATTGCAGCTTTGCACCATGATTGACCAATTTCAATGGTGCTCGATCCTACAATAAAAATGGCAAATAAATTACAATTCAAGTTACGTAACTAAAATTAACATATATATATATATATATATAGCTTTGGACAATGATTGTTTACCTCTCCCAACCATATCTTTGCTGCAATATGTTTGTCAAAACTCCGCAATATACATCTATCAATAGGTCCTCCAGGAGCACCCTCGAATACCTCCTCATGCTCATCCCTATCATGCTGAGGATGCTCAACCGAATCTGGATCTGCTGCTGGCTCAACCTCTCTCAATTGAACCCGTCGTCTACGCTCCGATCCAGTAGGTCGTCTGCGAGGTGCACTAGATGTATATCCTCCTCGAGTACGTGGTGGCATATCTATTTCAAAGAAAATAAACATTGATAACTTAAATAATATCATCATTAAATAAAAATATGCGTAGAGATGATCACTCGTACAATGTCTACTGGAAAAATATAGTTGGAATAGTATGCACTTTTATTTTTTATTTTGGGTGGACGTTAAAATTTTGATATGATGGTTATCTAATCATTCAATAAAAATACCAAGTGGGATGAGGCACTTCACATCAAAACAATCACACTCCATATGTTTTTCTAGGCACCTCCTGTGAATGATAAAAAGACAACTAGGCAAAGAACCATATTTTGGGGTTGGCTTAGAGGAATTAAATTATATAAAAATACAGTTAGTTAATTAATAGAAAGAATTAGATTGAAGAAAATGATATTATGTATGTGTTGGGTAAATACAATCTTAAAATGACCTACTCAACTTCCCATTTCCTGACCCAACCTTAACTAGTTATTGTTCACCTATTTTCTCATATAAGTTACTAGTTATTGTTCACCTATTTTCTCATATAAGTTTATAAATTTGCTGCATTAGCGAAGAATTATATGACTAATAATCATGTGGACTCAGATGCACTTAAAATCTTCGGAGCACATTAAGAGTAAGAGATTCATATTGCACTCTACATTATCTAATACCATCTAAATTACAATAGTATTTGTGAGAAATCAAATCCGGACATCATCAAATCCGGTTAAGTGCAATCAATCCGGACATCATCAAATCCGGTAAATCGCATTAAATCCGGACATCCCTAAATCCGTAACATGTAATTAAATCCGGACATCATTCAATCCGGAATATTGCATTAAATCCGGACATCATTAAATCCGGTCAAACGCATTAATTCCGGACATAGTCAAATCCGGTGAAGATAAAATTCCGGACATTGTGAAATCCGAATTATTCATGGATTCCGGACATCCTGCACATCCGGAGAGAACCAATAAATCCGGACATCGGGAATCCGAAATATTTATATGCTACCGGATTCAATGAAATCCGGACGCTCAGATTCATGTTTCCGAATCCGGGAACACAGATTCCGGCTGCAAAAAAATCGGAAAAAACCAAGAAAACAGCTGGGATGAAACAAACTTACTTGATCTCCGGATTTGGGAGGTTCTCTGGTTTCGGTGCGGAGGATCGTGGGTTCTCTGGGTGCGGAGGTTGGTCGGTTCTCCGGATTTGGGGGTTTTGTTTTGGTAAGAAATGGGGAGGATGGGTTTGGGGGTTTGGGGGAACAAATTTGAGGGGTGTCGATAGGGTTAGGATGGGAAATTTTTTTATGGAATGGGGTGTAAAGAGATAATAATGGGGTGTATTTAGTAATGGGGTGGGTAGAGATATCAATGGGGTGTGAATAGAAACTACTCTTTACAAAATAACCCTTTTTAAGAGAATGTGAATACATGAAATGGAGAAGGGATAATTTCATCTAGAATGAGTTATTTTTTAAGAAAAAAAATGGAAAAGATTAGATTCACAAATTTAGAGTTATTTGATGTTTTTAACCAAATATTTCATGACTTTAATGGCAAGGATCATTCCCAAGCTATTTTAGGCTTACTGTGAAGCCCTACCAGTGGCTATAAACTTGCCAATACCTTGGGGTTCCATAGGCATTAACAAAGAGAGAAAGCTTCATTAATCTTGTCACAACTACATAATGTCAATTTCATTACTAAATTAGTTCAAATTCCCACATGATTGGGGCCTGAGCTTTGGTTTAATGAACATGGGTAATCAGGCAAAAAAAAAAAAAGAAAAAAAGAAAGAAAATATATTTTCAGGAAGTTGAAGGGGGATTGTATTTATAGCTCCCAAGCATTGAAATAACTTTGACATTCAGGTAAATTAGTTACATTCTGAAGCAAACTTCTGTGACTTCTGACGTTCCAAACACCAAATGCAAAATATAACATGTAAAGAGAAGGGAGAGATAAAAATCTCATCTCAAGATCACCATCCATACTTTGCTTGAGTTTCAGCTTTAGTAAGAAAGCCTTTTGCTCGCCGTTCGGAAAGTTCCATCTCCTTCTGCTTCATATCAAAGTACAAAGAACCAATCTGGTGCTTCCTCTTGTGCAGCTTTGTAGGCTTCCCCTTTGTTGAAACAGGCTAAAACAAGACAAACAAAGATTAGATAAGAATCATCTATATTAATAAGAATGTCAATACGTTGATGGACTCATCAAACAAGAAAAATTGAATAAAGACACTAGCGTTACAGAAAGCGGAAACAGAACAGAAGAAAATTCTGGGACTACAATCTCTACATTTAGTAATTGCTGAAAGCAAACTTGATTTATGGTTTGGAAACCACAAATCACTAGCATAAACCTCCTATTTTCTCTACAAGTGTCAAGGTTTTACTCTCCTAATCGTGTCATTATCCAAGTTCTCAACTCCATCCTGTAGAGTATACATGGAGAGAGGGAGAACACATATCAAGATATGTTTGCAAAGCCAAACAAACTTCAATCCTTTCAATGGAAATGGATGGCCAATTGTTGATTTACATCTTATAGTAAATGCCTTTAATGAGAGTTTAACAGACAAGTAATCTTCAATTAAATGAGTGCAGAAAAGTCTGATGAGAGTTCAGATGCTACTCTGTTCAAGAAATGAAGGCAAATTTCATGGAATATAATTTGATGGAGGTTTGTTTGCTAGGAAATGAAGTTCTAGTTTTAGGGTGTGAACATTAGATAGAAACTTTGCTGTAATAGTCATTACCTAAACCTGTCAAATTTGCTTGCCAGTAGTTCTATCAAAAGCCAAAAAGAGAGAGAAAGAGATGATGAACAAATAAACTTGGTCAGTACAGCAACATTGCCATTCAAAAAATTTAATAACATCTGCAATTAAGCCTGTACAAGTGACTGTATATGTATAGACTTGATTGCGCTATATTAATGAGACACTACATCCTCCAGAAAGGAACAAAGAACAATGGAATTTAACAGAATTTCATCGATAATTAGAGTAGATGTGCTGCCCATCTTGAAACAATTCAATTTTAGCAATTCCATGGAAGTGAAAAAAATGTCTTCCAAACACAGTTGAGGAAGAAGAATCATAGCAGAGAAAGCTGAGTGGTAATGTCCTACGAAGATCATAACTAGTAAGAGCATGTCTTTCATTTGTATAGGCAAAGATAGAAAATATACTAGAAAATTCCTGAACAAGGAGGCATCACGGAAATGGGTAATGATGGGCAGGTATGGGAAGTTGAGGAGGCCTCGTGCACAAAAGAAGTGAGAGAAGCACACGGTGTGGCACAGATAGGTGGGGGATTTTCAAGACCAGAACTGGGGTTTAAGGTTGGATTTGGAAGTAGTGAGATTCGTCCTTGAGAGAATTTTCCACAGCTTTTCTCCTTAGCTTCTTAAGATTGCTTGGGTGAGAGATCTTTGGGAGAATGGAAGTTGGAGTCCTAGGTTATCTAGGCAATTGCAGGATGGGGAACTACAGGATGTGTGAGTATTCTTTGGGAGGTTATGAACATATTTCATAACCCTCAACAAAATAACAAAATATTTCCCATCAAAATTTTTTTTTGTCTTTGGAGACCAACAATGTTATGGTCTGGTTGCCCTCATTGAAGGGTGCCTATTCTATTCAGTCTTTCTACTCTTCAACGATTAGGAGAGTCTAGCTGTTCCCCATTCACATAGTATGGTATTATTGGGTGCCTCCAAGAGTAAGTTTTTTTTTTTTTTTTTAAACTTGAGGAGCGAAATGGGCTAGGATTTTGACTCTAGATCAATTCAAAAGGAGGGATTAGAGGTTTCCTAAGAGATGCTATTTCTGCAAGGAAGAAGAAGAAATAAGTGACCATATCATCATTCGTTGCTCCAAAGCTCATTTTCTATGGCAGATTATCTTTGCGCTTTTTGGTGTGTGATGCACTCCTCAAAGAAGTCCTCTTGAGTTGGCATGGTCCTTTGTTGGTTAAAAAAAAAGGAAAAAAGAGTTTGAAGGGTTGCTTTGTTGCTCCTTTTTTGGACATTGTTATAGGAGAGAAAGAGGAGAGCATTTGATAATAGCGAAAGCTTGAATTAAACAATTAAAAATTCTTTCAATTTCAACTCTAGAGGTTCCATGCCTTATGAAAAACTTCACAATTTCTTTCCCTCCCAACTCCAATGCAATGTTTGGAAAGTCTACTAATGCCGAGACTTCATAGTCAAAGATAGATTGAGTCTTTATGATCATTCTTCTACTTAATCTCGAGCTAGATTTTGAGAACATCCGGGAACAGATACTCACCGGAGCAATTATTCCAAACTTTGATGAAGTTCTTGCTCGGTTACTTTGTCATACCTCAACTGCCACTCAGTCCATGCGATATGAGATTACACCGAACACTTTTGTGATGGTTTCTTAGTCTCATTCTCGAAGTCATTCCAAAGGTAGATGCCGTAGCAACCGAGGTAGAGGACAACGTCCTCAATGCACATAGTCATAGGCTTAGACACATCGTGATCGATGCTATTAGTTACATGGCCGACCTCCCCGTACTGCTCATTTGGCTCAGTCTCTGATCATTCAGCGAGTTCGAGTTCTGTCCCAAGGAGCTCATCCATACCTCAAGGTGTCATTCTTATACCCAATGGATATGAGGAGTACCTTCAATTCACTCAAGTAGCCCATATCTTCCTCCATTGCTTCTGTTGCCCAGACCGGATGTCTGGGCTTGCCTTACACATTCATCTGCACCTTAGATCCTTGATATTGGAGCCTTTGATCATATCTCTGGTAATAAGGATCTTTTTCTTCTCTCACCTTTTCGTCTCCTTACCCACTATTACCTTAGCTAATGGTTCTCAAACTATAGCTAAAGGCATTTGCTCGGCCTGTCCCCTCGCTCCTTGCCCCTTACCTCTGTACTTTATGTTCTTGATTTTCCTTTTAATCTTATTTCCATTAGTAAGTTGACTCATGACCTTCATTGTGTACTTACTTTTCACACAACTCTGTAACCTTGCAGGACCGGAGTACGGGGAAGACGATTGGCATAGGACAAGAGTCAAAAGGCCTCTTTCACCTCAGTTCGCCTCTTTGTTCCATTGCTTGCAATCCCACATAAGCTCCTTTCCTCCTCCACAATAGTCTCATTCATCCAAGAATCTCCAAGTTTCGGAAGCCGATTCCTCATTTTTTGGTTTCTCTTCGCTTGAGTGAGACATGTCAGCTTAGGAAACATACTCGTGTCTTGTTCCTAAAGAGTTTCGATCCTTAGACAAAGTCTCCTTTTGAGCTTGTCCACACTGATGTTTAGCGTCCTTCTAGGTCTACATCTACTTTAGGATTTCGTTACTTTGTTACTTTTATAAACGATTATTCTCAGAGTACTTGCTTGTTTTTAATGAAAACTCGAGTTGAGTTATTTTCTATCTTTCAAAAATTTCATGCTGAAATTCGCACTCAATTCAATACTTATATTCGTATTTTAAGAAGTGATAATGTAAATGAATATTTCTCTATGCCATTCTATTCTTTTATGTCTTCCCAAGATGATTCTTCACCAATCATCTTGTGCTTACACCATAGTTGTTAAAGGTGCGCTTAGATGCACGCACACGCGATGCGTGAGGCTAGCGCCTTGCCTGACCCTTGGCGACGCCCCTTCAACAAGGCGGCAACAACTTCTTCTTCTTCTTAGCGGTAACAAGGCGCACGCCTATCCCACTTCAGCCACTGCTTAGGCACACGCGATGCTCGAGGCTAGTGCCTCGCCTGAGCCAGGGAGACGCCCCTTCAACAAGGCGGCAACAACAACTTCTTATTTTTCTTCTTCTTCTTGGTGGAAACAAGGTGCGCACCTATCCCACTACGACCACTTCGTTGCCTAAGTTGGGGCAACGCCCCTTTAACAAGGCGGCACAACTTCTTCTTCGTTTTCTTGGTGGCAACAAGGCGCGCACCTTCGTCCCATGCTCGCCTGTCCCACTTCGGCCACTTCTTCTTCTTCTTGGCGACAACAAGGCGTGAGCTTATCCACCTTCGACCACTTCGTCCCAGGCGCACCTATCCCACTTCGACAACTTCGGCGCTTCTTCGGCCACTTCGGCAGCTGCTTCTTCTTCTCCTCCTCCGTCGACGGCTACAACAAACACAACCCTAATTTTTTTTAAAATGGGATTTACCAAAACGACATTGCTTTAGTCTAATGCCTGGGACCAAAACGACATTGTTTTGTTATGATTTAAGTCCCTTAATTAAAACGACGTCGTTTTGATTAGTTCTTTGAATTAAAAAAAAAGCTTATGATGGCTAAAACGACATTGTTTTGGTCCTAGAAAGGCCAAAACGACGCCGTTTTAGCCCCAGAGATTGCATTTCACAACTCTAAGCCCTCCAGCTCCCATTTTTGCCCTGTTTCCAACCGAAAAATAAACCCTCGCCCTCCCAACCTCAATATCAACCACATAGAAGAGAAGAAAAATCAGAAAAGCAATAATAGTAGCCAATAAATTGCTGTAAAAATTATCTAAAAATAGGAAACTCTTTAAGCAGTTATGTTTTATAATAAATATAGTTATATATATATATATATAAAATATAGGGTGCGCCTTAGATTAAAAAGCCTATGCCTAAGGCTCTAAGAGACCTTTGCACCTTGGTGCGCCTTCCGCCTTTCACAACTATGACTTACTCCTCAACAGAATAGAGTGGCTGAGCATAAGAACCGTCATTTAGTTGAGATAGCTTGCACTCTCCTCCACCATCATAAGGTTCCTCAACGTTTATGGGGGATGCTCTCTTAGTTGCATGTTATTTGATTAATCGTATGTCATCCTCTGTTTTGCATGATCAGATTCCTCATTCTGTCTTGCTACCTAATCAACCTCTCTTTTGCCTCCCTCCTTGTGTCTATTTTGTTCATATTCTCACTCTTGGGCAAGACAAACTCTCAACCAAAGCCACAAAGTGTGTCCTTCTTGGGTTATTCTCGCCTTCAGAGGTGTTATCTTTGTTATTCTCCCAACATTAATCGTTACGTCATCTCTGCTGATGTCCACCTTCTTTGAGGATTCTCTTCTGCCTCTGTAGCGCGTCCTCCTGTTTTGGATGCCTTATCTATCCTCTTGTCTTACCATCTCCAAAATTCCTTCTCCCCTACGAATGCCATGCTTGACCACTTCAAGTTTATACTGACCATCCTCGTCCTCCTATAGGGCCTCTTGTGAATCCTCTTCTATGCCATAGTCCATCTCCAACTCCAGTCCACAACCATCTGATGATCTATCTATTTGTCATTCAAAAAGGTAACCACTCTACTTCTAACCCCCTCTTGTTTATAATTTTCTTAGCTTTCTTCGTTATCTTTACCCTACTTTGCCTTTGTTTCCACTTTGTCTTCGGTCTCCACCCCTAAAGCACTAGGGAGGCTCTCTCTTATCCGGGATGGAATAGTAAATGGTAAGGAATGGATACTCTTTACTCCAATGCACATGGGAGCTTGTTGCGCTTCCTCCTAACAAGTCTTCCATTAGTTGTCGTTGGGTTTATATAGTGAAGGTGGGACCTGATGGCCAGGTTGATTGGCTTAAGGCCCATTTGGTTGCCAAGGGGTACACTCAGCAATATGGCTAGGAGTATTATGATATTTTTTCTCCAATGGCCAAGATTGCCTCTGTTCGCTTGCTTCTTTCTATGGCTACTATGCGCTCATGGCCCCTTTTTCAGTTGGATATCAAAATGTTTTCCTTCATGGTAATCTCGCCGAGGAGGTTTATATGGAGCAACCGCATGGTTTTGTTGTTTAGGGAGAGTTTTGGTTTGGTATGCAAGCTACGC
>JAREIK010007685.1:0-60394 GCA_029783825.1 Sapria himalayana
TAAATGACTTATATTTATTAAGATTATTATAACTAAATATTATATTTAATTTTGAAAAAAATTGAGAAATTTTTATATTTTCAAAGTTTTTAACCTTCAAAAATTAAACAAAAATAAAACTAATTTTTTTGTTATATCATTGTTTAAATAAAACTTATAGACCACTAAATGCCTAAACAATTAAATCTATAAACTCCTAAACACAAAAGCCCCTAAATACTTAAAACTTTAAACTCGTAAACCTTAAATATAATTTAAATAATTTATTTTTCATCAAAAAAAATATAAGCTTATAAAAGGAAGCAAAACATAAAAAACAAAAATTATTATTTGGTAATAAATTTTACTTTGATTTTGAATTATTTTAAGTTTTGCAATTATATTTTAATTTATATCTATCATATTAATAATAGCATATTAATTTATTTTTTGATAATTGATATCATATCTATCAATAAAATTGTTTATATTTAGTTTATATTATATATAATTATAATGATTCTTATTACTAAATATTGTATTCACATTTTTTAAAAAAATTAAAATTATCACATTTTCAAAGTTTATAACTTAAAAATGTGAAAAAATATCAAAAATAATTTTTTTGTTATTTCATTATTTAAATAAATCCTATAAACTACTAAATGCCTAAACACTTAAGTCAATGATTCCCAAATCTCTAAAACCATAAATAGATAATTCTTTTAAACTGGTATTCCCTAAATAAAAATAATAAATTTCAATATTATTTTTTATTATAATTTAAAATATTCATTTTAATTATTTATTCGTTTATTTTTATTAAATATTAATCACAATATAAATTATGAGTTAGACAAATATAATTTATATCAATTATTTTTCATCAAAAAATATAGATAAACTTATAAAAAGAAGAAAAAAGTTCAAAACAAAAATTTATTATATAGTAATATATTTTGCTTTGCTTCTGAATCATTTTAGGTTTTGCAATTATATTTTAATTGATATCTATCATATTAATAATAGATTTTTAATTTATTTTTTGATCATTATTAGAATATTTATCAATAAAATTATTTATATTGAATTTATATGAAATATAAAAATAATGATTATTATAACTAAATATTGAATTTACTTTTGAAAAAAATTTAAAAATTATTATATTTTCAAAGGTTATAACATTTGAAAATATCAAAAAATAATAAAAATAAATTTTTTGTTTATTTATTTTTTAAATAAAAGCTATAAATACTAAATGCATACACAGTTAAATCACTAAACTCGTAAATCTCGTAATGCCTAAATACATAAACAATTAAACCGCTATATACTACTTAAAAATATATAAATCTATTTTTATTTCTATTTATTATAATTTTAAATATTTATTTTAATATTTTATTAGTTTATTTCTATAAAAATATTTATGACAAAATAAATTATGAGTACGAGAAATATAATTTAAATAATTTATTTTTAATCAATAAAAGTATTTACGCTTATAAAATAAGTAAAAATTTAAAAATTAAAAATTATTCTTAAGGTATATATTTTACTTTAATTTTGAATCAATTTGGGTTTTGTAAATATTTTTTAATTGATATCTATCTTATTAATAATAGATTATTAATTTATTTTTTGATCCTTATTATAATATCTAGCAATAAAATTGGTTTATTGAATTTATATGATATATAATTAATAATATTATTATAACTATATATTATATTCGCATTTCGAAAAATGTGATATATTATTAGATTTGCAAAGGTTGAGCTAAGAAAATGAGAAAAAATTACAAATTTTTTTGTTATTTTATTGTTTAAATAAAACCTATAATCCACTAAATGCCTTAAAGCACAAATCACTAAACTCCTAAATGAAAAAACCTCTAAATACTTAAATAATTAAACTAGTATACATTAATAATAAATCATAAATTTCATTTTAATTTTTATTCAGTTTAATTTTAAATTTTTATTTTAATTATTTTCACTTTATTTTTATAGAAATATTAATTACAAAATAAATTATTAGATAGATAGATCTAATTTAAATTAAATCAGTATACCCTAAATAATAAATAATAAAACTCATTTTTGTTTCATTATAATTTTAATTATTCATTTTAATTATTTATTTGTATATTTTTATATAAATATTAATTACAAAATAAATTATGAGTTAAACAAATATAATTTATATAAATTATTTTTGATCAAAAAAATATTTATAAATTTTTAAAAACAAATTTCAAAACAAAAAATTATTATATAGTAATATATTTTGCTTAGCTTCTGAATCATTTTAATATTTGTAATTATATTTTAAATGATATATATCTTATTAATAATAGTTTATTAATTTATTTTTTGATCATTATTAAAATATTTATCAATAAAAATGTTTTTATTAAATTTATATCATATATAAATTTAATAATTATTATAACTAAATATTGTAATCACTTTTATAAAAAGTTTTAAAATTTTTATATTTTCAAAGATTATAACCTTTGAACACGTGAAAAAATAAAAAATATATATTTTTTTGTTATTTCATTGTTTAAATAAAACCTATACACCACTAAATGCCTAAACAATTAAATCACTAAACTACAAAATCCCGATATCCCAATATAGATAATCTTTTAAACTGGTATACACTAAATAATAATTAATAAATCTCATTTTTATTTGTTTTCATTATACTTTAAAAAAATCATTTTGATTATTAGTTTTTTATTTGTATATCTATATTAATTATAAAATAAATTATGAGTTAAAAATATAATTTATAAAAATTATTTTTCCCCAAAAAATAGATAAGCTTATAAAAAGAATAAAAAATTAAAAACAAATAATTTTTATTTAGTTATATATTTTGCTTTGTTTTTGAATCATTTTAGGGTTTGATATTATATTTTAAGTAATATCAATATTATTCATAATAAATTTTTAATTTATTTTTTGATAATTATTAGAATATCTATCAAAAAAATTGTTTATATTGAATTTATATGATATATTTATATTATGATTATTATAAATAAATATTGTATTCACTTTTGAAAAAAAATTAAAAATTATTATATTTTCAAAGGTTATAATCTTAAAAAATGAGAAAGAATACAAAAAATAAATTTTTTGTTATTTTTTTTAAATAAAACGTATAGTCCACTAAATGTTTACTTACTTAAATCAGAAGCTAATAAAACCCGAAACGCCTAAATACATAAACCTCATAATAGATGTATACTACTTAATAAATAATAAATCTCTTTTTTATTTCTATTTATTATAATTTTAAATATTCATTTTAATTATTTATATTTTAATTTTTTAGAAAAATTAATTACAAAATAAATTTCGAGTGATATAGATAATATTTAAATAATTTATTTTTAATCATAAAAAAATATAAGCTTATAAAAAGATGAAAAAATTTAAAAATTAAATATTATTATTTAGTAATTTATTTTTATTTGATTTTGAATCATTTTGTGTTATGTAAATATTTTTTAATTAATATTTATATTATTAATAATAGTTTATTAATTTAATTTTTGATCATTATTATAATATATGTCATTAAAATTATTTATATTGAATTTATTTATATTATATTAATAATAGTTTATTAATTTATTTTTTGATAATTGATTTCATATATATAAATAAAATTATTTATAATTAGTGAATATTATATATAATTTTAATGATAATTATTAGTAAATATTTTATTCACATTTTAAAAAAAATCCGTAAATACTTAAATCAATAACTCCTAATCTCAAAAACCCAAAATGGATATCATTTTAAACAGGTACACCCTAAATAATAAATAATAAATCTCAATATTATTTTTTTCATTATAATTTATACTTTAATTATTATTAGAATATTTATCAATAAAAATATTTATATTGAATTTATATGATATATAAATATAATGATTATTATAACTAAATATAGAATTCACTTTTGAAAAAATTAAAAAATTATTATATTTTCAAAGGTTATAACCTTTGAAAATATAAAAAAATATAAAAAATAAAGTTATTGATATTTTTTTATAAATAACACCTATAAAGCACTAAATGCATACATAGTTAAATCAGTAAACTCCTAAACCCCGTAATTCCAAAATACATAAACCATTAAACCACTATTTACTACTTAATAATTAATAAATCTAATTTTTAATTCTATTTATTATAATTTTAAATATTCATTTTAATTATTTATTAGGATATTTTTATAGAAATATTTATTAAAAAATAAATTATGAGTGCGACAAATATAATTAAAAAAATATATATGCTTATAAAAGTAGTAAAAATTTAAAAATTAAAAATTGTTATCCAGAAATATATTTTACTATAATTTTGAATCAATTTGGGTTTTGTAAATATTTTTTAATTAATATCTATCTTAATATCAATAGTCTATAAATTTAATTTTTATCATTATTATAATATATATCAATAAAATTGTTTATATTCAATTTATATGATATATAAATTAATATTAATATAACTAAGTAATGTATTCACATTTCAAAAAATTTTAAATATTATTATATTTTCGAAGGTTATAACCTATGAAAATGAGAAAAAATTATAGAAATTTTTTTTGATATTTTATTTTTTTTAAATAAAACGTTTAAACCACTAAAAGCCTAAAAACATAAATTGCTAAAATCCTAAATGAAAAAACATCTAAATACTTATTCCATTAAACTGGTATACAGTAAGAATAAATCATAAATCTCATTTTAAATTTTATTCAGTATAATTTGAAATTTTTATTTTAAATATTTATCAGTTTATTTTTATAAAAATACTAATTACAAAATAAATTATTAGTAGGAAATATCTATTTTAAATTTAACCGGTATCCCTAAATAATACATCTCATTTTTTTTCATTATAATTTTAAAGATTAATTTTAAGTATTTATTTGTTTATTTTTATAAATATATTAATTACAGAATAAATTTTGAGTTAGACAAATATAATTTATATTAATTATTTTTTATCAAAAAAATATACATAAACTTTAAAAAAAAAAGTTCAAAACAAAAAATTATTATATAGTATATATTTTGATTTGCTTCTGAATCATTTTAGGTTTTGTAATTATATTTTAATTGATATCTATCTTATTAATAATAGATTATTAATTTATTTTTTGATCATTATTAGAATATTTATCAATAAAATTATTTATATTGAATTTATTTGATATATAAATATAATGTTTATTATATCTAAAGATTGTATTCACTTGAGAAAAAAATTTAAAATTTAATGTATTTTCAAAGGTTATAACCTTTGAAAATATCAAAAAATAACAAAAATAAAATTTTTCTTATTTTATTTTTTAAATAAAACATATAAACCACTAAATGCATATATAGGTAAATCAGTAAACTCCTAAATACATAAAACATCAAACCGCTATATACAACTTAATAATTAAAAAAATCTAATTTTTATTTATTTATTATAATTTTAAATATTGATTTTAATTATTTATTAGTTTATTTTTATAAAATATTTATTACAAAATAAATTAAGAGTGCGACAAATATAATTTAAACAATTTATTTTTAATTAAAAAAAATATACGCTTATAAAAGAAGTAAAAATGTAAAAATTAAAAATTATTATACAGTAATTTATTATAGTTTAATTGTGAATCGATTTGGGTATTGTAAATATTTTTTAATTAATATCTATCTTATTATTAATAATTTATTAATTTAATTTTTGATCATTATTATATTATCTATATATAAAATTGTTTATATTGAATTTATATGATATGTAATTATTAATATCAAAATAACTAAATATTGTATTCACAATGGAAAAAATTATAAATATTATTATATTTTCAAAGGTTATAACTTATGAAAATGAGAAAAAATTACAGATTTGTTTTTGTTATTTTATTGTTTAAATAAAACCTATAAACCACTAAATGCTAAAAAACATAAATAGCTAAACTCTTAAATGACAAAACCTCTAAATACATAAACCATTAAACATGTGTACATTAATAATAAATCATAAATCTCATTTTAAATTTTAATCAGTATAATTTTAAATTTTTATTTTATTATTTATCAGTTTATTTTTATGGAAATATTAATTACAAAATAAATTAATAGTAAGACATATATACTTTAAATAAATTATATTTCATCAAAATAAATATAAGCTTATAAAAATAGGCACAATTTTAAAAACAAAAATTTATTTTTTAGTAAAATATTTTATTTTGATTTTGTATCATTTTAGATTTTGCATTTATATTTTAATTTATATCATTCTTTTTAAAAATGTTTATTAATTATTTATTGATCATTATTATAATATCTATTAATAAAATTATTTATATTGAGTTTACATTATATATAATTATTAAGATTATAATAACTAAATATCATATTCACATTTAAAAAACTAATTATTGAGTTTACATTATTAAGATTATGTATTTAG
Organism: Sapria himalayana; assembly: GCA_029783825.1. Taxonomy (NCBI): domain Eukaryota; kingdom Viridiplantae; phylum Streptophyta; class Magnoliopsida; order Malpighiales; family Rafflesiaceae; genus Sapria; species Sapria himalayana. The sequence continues at coordinate 6,497 of JAREIK010007685.1, forward strand.
GCATTTAGTGGTTTATAAGTTTTACTAAAAAAATAAAAAATATATTTTTATTATTTTATAATATTTTCAAAGGTTATAACATTTGAAAATATAATAATTTTTAATTTTTTTTTTAAATGTGAATACAATATTTAGTTATAATAATCAATATATTTATATATCATATAAATTCAATATAAACAATTTTATTGATAAATATTCTAATAATGATCAAAAAATAAATTAATAATCTATTATTAATAAGATAGATATCAATTAAAATATAATTACAAAACCTAAAATAATTCAGAAGAAAAGCAAACTATATTACTATATAATAATTTTTTGTTTTGAAATTTTTATTTTCTAAAAAGTTTACAATAATTTTTTGATGAAAAATAATTTATATAAATTATATTTGTCTAACTCAATTTATTTTGTAATTAATATTTATATATAAATAAACAAATACATAATTAAAATGAATATTTAAAATTATAATGAAAAAAAAATGAGATTTATTATTTATTATTTAGGGATACCAGTTTAATTTAAATTAGATCTATCTCACTACTAATTTATTTTATAATTAATATTTCTATAAAATAAATTGATAAATAATTAAAATAAAACTTTAAAATTATACTCAATAAAAATTAAAATGAGATTTATGATTTATTATTAATGTATACCAGTTTAATGATTTATGTATTTAGAGGTTTTGTCGTTAGGAGTTTAGCGATTTAGGTTTTTAGGCTTTTAGTGGTTTATAGGTTTTATTTAAAAAAATAAAATAACATAAAAAATTTCTATAATTTTTTATCATTTTCATAGGTTATAACATTTTAAAATATTATAATATTTAAATTTTTTTGAAATTTTAATACAATATTTTGTTATAATAATATTAAAAATTATATATCATATAAATTTAATATAAATAATTTTATTGATAGATATTATAATAATGATCAAAAATTAAATTTATAAACTATTAATATTAAGATAGATATTAATTATAAAATATTTAGAAAACCCAAATTGATTCAAAATTAATGTAACTTATATTACTTGATAATAATTTTTATTTTTTAAATTTATACTTCTTTTATAAGTGTATATTTTTATTAGATAAATAATATATCATTTAAATTTTATTTGTCCCACACATAATTTATTTTGTAATAAATATTTCTAAATAAATACACTAATAAATAATTAAAATGAATATTTAAAAATATAATAAATAGCAAAAAAAATAGATTTATTAATTATTAAGTAGTATTTAGCGGTTTAATGGTTTATGTATTTAGGTATTACGGAGTTTAGGATTTTACTGATTTAACTTTATATGCATTTAGTAGGGGTGCTCACGGGACTCGGAGATTCACGACCCCACCCGAAGTCTTGTCCCGAAAGAATCGGGACTATGAAAAATCATTTGACTTTGACTTGTACAGTCCCGTTCTGTCACGTATTTTTTCTTTTCGGATGGTCTTGGATCTTAAGAAATATCCATCTTGAGAACCATCCCATCCTAAAAAACCGATACTAGAACCATGAATATATATATATATATATAACATGAAGATGCCACCAATTTCGCTACTGCCCATCAAATTCCGATGCACCAATTGCTGTTCCATCGAGTTTGAGGCCACCTCATGCGGTTCTAGCTGTGTTCAGTCAGGACGAGCCCTTGTCCATCGCACTTCTGATTGCCTCCACCGTGTCTCAGATGCCACCAGCCTTTTGGTTTGTTTTTCTGATGAAAATTGAGTGTTTAATTATTATTATGTGTCTCAGTCAATTTTCTTGAGTATTGGTTGTGGTGTTGTTGTTGGGCCGAATGAGTGGGCTAAATGTGTTAGAGTTAGTTTTGTAGAGCTTGCTTGTTTGAAATATTTATATGTATTTATGCTTAACATATCATATTAATTAATGGCAATGCAGACGGCACAATCCAGCAGTAAGCAAAAAATACAATAAATTAAAGATGATCACATCTCAAATGATGAAAGTATTGGTAAATCCTATCATCATCCTTTCACGAACCCTCCTATTGTTACGGTAGGTTCTTCAATTCCAATTGTAAAAGAAAGTCAAGGTACATCTGAACTTCAAGCTCATAGAAAGTATAAGTCTGCTATTTGGGAAACTTATGAGATATTAGTTGATTCAGAGGGAAATGAAACTGGTAGGGCAGCTTGTATATTGTGTAGGAAATAATATTTGGCAAAAAGTGATCATGGTACTTCGAGTTTATATAAATACTTTAGAGAGACTTGTAGGAAATTTTTACACAAAAAAGAATTAATAGAAGCTCAGAAAGGTAAAGACAAGTCACAATCTTTTTTAGTTTCACTAAAGATACTAGTTCAGAGGATAAAAAATTAACTTGTTGGCTTTTTGATCAACAACTAGTTATGGAGGCTTTGGTGAAAATGATCATAAAAGATGAATTGCCTTTTTGTTTTGTTGAGAGGGATGAGTTTAAAGAGTTTTGTGAAGTTAGTGTGCCTCAATTTAAAATTCCATCTAGGCACTCTACACTAAGGGATTGTTTTTCTTTGTTTGTGAAGGAAAAGAAGAAATTATTTGATAGCATATCATCTCATTGTTGTAGAGTTTCAATGACTTCCGATACTTGGACTAGCATTCAAAATTTGTCTTATATATGTTTGACTGTTCATTTCATTGATTCTCAAAGGAATATGCTTAAAAGGCTTTTGAACTTTTGTGTAATTAAAAGTAATCCTGGAGTTAATATAAGAAATGCTATTGAGTTTTGCATGAATGAATGGGGTTTGATAAATTTGATGTGCATTACTATTGACAATGCATCAAATAATGATGTTGCAGTTGAACAATTGAAAAAAAAGGTTTGTGAAGAAATGTGTTGTACCTTTGAGAGCCGAGAATTTTCATATGAGATGTGCTCATATTCTAAAGTTAATTGTCAGAGATGGCATTGTAGTAGTAGAGGGTGCTATTCAAAAAATTAGAGGTGTGGTGAAATATGTGAGGAGCAGTCCCTAAAAGATTAGATATGTTTAAGTTATGTGTTGAAGAAGCAAACTTGACATATGAATCTTCATTGAAATTAGATTGTCCTACAAGATGGAATTCAACTTATTTGATGCTACAAACTGATATAAAATATCAAAAAGACTTTGATAAGTTAGTGGACAAAGACAAAATGTTTTTGAAGGAGTTTGGTTCAAACATTCCAACTAAGAGAGACTGAACAAACACCAAAATTTTGGCTCGTTTCTTGAAAACTTTTTATGAGGTAACTTGTAAATTTTATGGCTTATACCTCTAGTGTTTATTTTCCTGAGATTATTTGAATTTTAAAAAAAAATTGAGCTTTGTGAAAATAGTAGAGATACAATGGTGTTTGAAATGGGTATGAAAATGAGGCATAAATTCAACAAATATTGGGGTTCACTTTGGTCAAGAAATATTATGCTTTTTGTAGCAGTAGAGTTGGATCCTAGATATAAACTCAAATATCTCAAGGTTAAGTACACTTAGCATTATGGAGAGGAATTGGCAAAAAAGGTTATAGATGCTTTATATGAGATGATGGATGATTATAAATATTTAAATGAAGATGAATCAAAAGAAGAAGATTTCTCTTCTACTGTGTTGAAGAAAAATGATGATTTCTTTGATGGTAGTGATACTTATGTTGATGATTTATTTTTTTGTTGAATTGGAGACAGAACAAGATGTTGCAGCTTGGGAAGAGTTGGATAGGTACTTGGAGGACAAACTTGAAAAAAATAGAATTGATTTTGATCTTCTAAACTGGTGGAAGGTAAATGAGGTTAGGTATCCTTCTTTGGAAAAGGTAGCAAGGTATGTATTAGCTATCCAAGCATCTACTATGGCCTACGAATCTACATTTAGCACTGGGTGGAGAACTTTAGATAAATTTAGGAGTTCTTTAACACCTATTACAGTTGAAGTTCTAATTGGTCTACAAGATTGGTTGAGAAGCTCAAACAAACCTATTGAAATTGAAGAATTAGTTCAAGACCTCGATGTTATGAATCAGGTTAGTATAAAATCTTGTAAATTTTAATTTCACTTTTATTTATTTTATTCATTCAATTTAATAAAAATATGGTTCAATTACAATTATCAGAGGGGTCACAGGATCCAAATATTCTTCTAACTATAGTTAGCCAACTAAATTTGGAATGGGTGTATTAAATTTTATAAGGAAAATTTTTTTTTATTACTCTTTCATCTTAAAAATTTATGTCTACATGATTAACACGTTTTCATCTTTGGTTGTCCTTCTACAGTGGAGGAAGAAAAAGGAGGATTTGTAGAAGAGATAATTAATTAGGTTTGGATTTTCATTGCTGTTATCGGATAGACCTTTGAAATGATTATTATCATGGTTGTTATTAGTTGTATTTTTTTGTTATAATAAGTTGCCTAATTTTAGCAATTACTTAAGTAATAATTACTGCTACCAATGTTTGTGGTCATCTTTAGCTATTCCTTAATATCTTAAGTAATTGTTTTAAAAATGTAGTATTACTATTATGGTTAACTTTCACTCGGCTGAACAAAGCCAACTTGTCAAAAAACAAAGAACCAAATTAAGCACACAACTCGGTCCCGTTCTATTTAACATTTCTATCCTTTTCTGCACATCAAAGCTTTTGACAAGGTAATGGAACTTGTTCTTGGTTTTCAGCATATTTGACAAAACAAAATTGGCCCAATTTGAGTTTGAAAGATACATAACAAAGGAATGATAAATGGCACAACAAAAGGTTTCGACATGAGCTAACTTGGCTGGTTTTAAAAAAAATAAATTGAAAAAAATGTCTGAACTCTGTTTCGTCCCGGAACCATTTTCTCCTACCCAAAATCCCCGATCTACGTTCCATCCCATCCCAATATTTTCAACCTATGGGACATGTCTGGATCTTCAAAAAAAAATCTCTGAACTACGAGAAGGGACTGGAGATTTGTAATCCCCATCTCGTCCCGTCCCATGAGCACCCCAAGCATTTAGTGGTTTATAGGTTTTATTTTAAAAAAAATAACAAAAAATTAATTTTTATTATTTTTTGATATTTTCAAAGGGTATAACCTTTAAATATATAATAATTTTTAAATTTTTTTCAAATGTGAATACAATATTTAGTTATACTAATTATTATTTTTATATATTATATAAATTCAATATAAACAATTTTATTGATAAATATTCTAATAATAATCAAAAAATAAATTAATAATTCATTAATAATAAGATAGATATTAATTAAAATATAATTACGAAACTTAAAATTATTTAGAAGCAAAGAAAAATATATTACTATATAAAAATTTTTTGTTTTTGAATTTTTTATTCATTTAATAAGTTTATCTATATTTTTTTATAAAAAATAATTTATATAAATTATATTTGTCTAACAGATAATTTATTTTGTAATTAATATTTATAAATAAATAAACAAAAAAATAATTAAAAAGAATAATTAAAATTATAATGAAAAAAAATTAGATATATTATTTATTATTTATTATTTAGGGATACCGGTTTAATTTAAATTAGATCCGTCTCACTAATAATTTATTTTGTAATTAATATTTCTATAAAAATAAACTGATAAATAATTAAAATAAAAATTTAAAATTATACTCAATAAAAATTAAAATGAGATTTAAGATTTATTATTAATGTATACCAGTTTAATAGTTTAAGTATTTAGATGTTTTGTCGTTAGGAGTTTAGTGATTTATGTTTTTAGGCTTTTAGTGGTTTTTAGGTTTTATATAAAAAAATAAAATAACAAAAAAAATTTCTATAATTTATTATCATTTTCATAGGTTATAACTTTTAAAAATATAATAATATTTACAATTTTTTGAAATATGAATATAATATTTAGTTTTAATAATATTAAAAATTATATACCTATAAATTCAATATAAACAAATTTATTGATAGATAACATAATAATGATCAAAAATTAAATTAATAAACTATTAATAAAAAGATAGATATTAATTAAAAAATTTTTACGAAACCCAAATTGATACAAAATTAAAGTAAAATATATTACTAGATAATAATATTAAATTTTTAAATTTCTACTTCTTTTATAGCGTATATTTTTTTTTATTAAAAATAATTTAATTAAATTATATTTGTCGCACTCATAATTTTTTTTGTAATACATATTTCTATAAAAATAGACTAATAAATAATTAAAATGAATAATTAAAATCATAATAAATAAAAATAAAAATTAGATTTATTAATTATTAAGTAGTATATAGTAGTTTAATTGTTTATGTATTTAGACATTACAAGGTTTAAGAGTTTACTGATTTAACTGTGTATGCATTTAGTGGTTTATAGGTTTTATTTAAGAAAAAAAATAAAAAAAAAATATTTTTATTATTTTTTGATATTTTCAAAGGTAACCTTTGAAAATATAATACTTTTTAAATTTTTTAAAAAAGTGATTAAATATTTATTTATAATAATCATAATAAGTATATATCATATAATTTCAATTTAAATAATTTTATTGATAGATATTCTAATAATTATCACAAAATAAATTAAAAATCTATTATGAATAAGATTGATATTACTTAAAATACAATATCAAAACCTAAAATGATTTAATAGCAAAGAAAAATATATTACTTAATATTAATTATTTGTTTTTAAATTTATATTCTTTTTATAAGCTTATCTATTTTTTGATTAAAAATAATTTTTATAATATATATTTTTAACTCATAATTTATTTTATAATTAATATATATAAATAAATAAATAAATAAACAATTAAAATGAATTTTGTAAATTATAATGAAAATAAATAAAAATGAGATTTATTAATTATTATTTAGGGTCAACCCGTTTAAACAATTATCTATATAGGGGTATCAGGATTTTGAAGTTTAGTGATTTAAGTGTGGAGGCATTTAGTGATTTATAGGTTTTATTTAAACAATGAAATAATAAAAAAAATATTTTTTAAGTTTTTTCACACGTTCAAAGGTTATAATCTTTGAAAATATTATAATTTTAAAATTTTTTTCAAAAGTGAATACAATATTTAGTTATAATAATTATTAAATCTATATATCATATAAATTAAATATAAATATTTTTATTGATAAATATTCTAATAATGATCAAAAAATTAATTAATAATCTATTATTAATAAGTTAGATATCAATTAAAATATAATTACAAAACCTAAAATGATTCGGAAACAAAATAAAATATATTACTATATAATAATTTTTTATTTTTAATTTTTTTTTCTTTTAATAAGTTTATCAATATTTTTTTGTTGAAAAATAATTTATATAAATTATATTTGTCTAACTTATAATTTATTTTATAATTAATATTTATATAAAAATAAACAAATACATAATTAAAATGAATATTTAAAATTATAATGAAAAAAATAAAAATGATATTTATTATTTATTATTTAGGATATAGCTATTTAAAAAATTTATCTATTTAGAGTTTTCGAGATTTAGAAGTTATTGATTTAAGAATTTAGGCATTTAATGGTTTATAACTTTTATTTAAATAATGAAATAATAAAAAAATTAATTTTGATATTTTTTAAAATTTTCAAATGTCATAAAATTAGAAAAAATAATAATTTTAAAATTTTTTAAAAATGTGAATACAATATCTAGTAATAATAATTATCTTTTCTATATATAATATAAACTAAATATAAACAATTTTAGTGATAATATTATATCAATTATCAAAAAACAAATTAATAAACTCTTATTAATATGATAGATATAAATTAAAATATAATCAAAAATCCTAAAATGATTCAAAATCAAAGTAAAATTTTTTACTAAATAATAATTATTTTTAGTTTTTGCACCATTTTATAAGCATATATATATTTTTGTTAAAAATATATTATTTAAATTATATTTGTCACTCATAATTTATTTTGTAATTAATATTTCTATAAATTATTTAAATTATATTTTAGGTTTACGAGTTTAAAGGTTTAGGTATTTAGGGGCTTCGGGGTTTAGAAGTTTAGAGATTTATTTATTAAGGCATTTATTGGTTTATAAGTTTTATTTAAACAATGATATAAGAAAACATTTATTTTTGTTATTTTTCTTATTTTTGAATGTTATAACCTTTGAAAATATAACAATTTTTAAATTTTTTTTTATATGTAAAAACTATATTTAGTTCTGATAATCTTAATAAATATATATCTTGTTAAATCAATATAAACAATCATATTGATAGATATTATATTAATGATCAAAAAATAATTTAATAAACTATTATTAATAAGATAGATATTTTTTAAAATATATTTGCAAATAGTAAATTTATTCAAAATCAAATTAAAATATAATAGTAAATAATATTTTTTTGATGTTTTGCTTTTTATTATAAGTTTATATTTTTTGTTATTAAAAGTAAATTATTTAAATTATATTTCTCTCCCACATAATTTATTTTTAATTCTATCAAAATAAACTAATAAATAATTAAAATGAATATTTAAAATTATAATGAATACAAATAAAATTGAGATTTATTATTTATTATTCAGGATATACAAGTTTAATGATTTAAGTATTTAGGTCTTTTGGAGTTTAGTGATATAAGTGTTTAGGACTTTAGTAATTTATAGTTTTTATTTAAAGAATGAAAAAATAAAAAATTAAATTTTATAATTTTTTATTTAAATTTTGAAGGATATAACCTTTGAAATTATTATAATTTTTAATTTTTTTAAATGTGAATATAATATTCTGTAATAATAATCTTAATATTTATATATAATGTATACTCAATATAAATAATTTTATAATAGATAATATTATAATGATCAATAAAAAATTGATAAACTATTATTAATAAGAATGATATAAATTAAAATATAATTGCAAAAACTAAAATGATTCAAAATCAAAATAAAATATATTACAAAATAATAAATTTTTGTTTTTAAAATTTTCCCTCTTTTTATAAGCATATATAATTTTTTTTGATAAAAAATAAATTAATTAAAATAGATCCGTCTCACTAATAATTTATTTTTTAATTAATTTATCTATAAAAATAAACTGATAAATAAGTAAAACAAAAATTTAAAACTACACTTAATAAAAATTAAAATGAGATTAATGATTTATTATTAATGTATACCAATTTAATAGTTTAAGTATTTAAAAGTTTTGTCATTAAAGAGTTTAGCGATTTATGTTTTTAGGCATTTAGTGATTTATAGGTTTTATTTAAACAATAAAATTACCGAAAAAAATTTGTAATTTTTTGTCATTTCCATAGGTTATAACCTTTGAAAATATAATAATATTTAAAATTTTTTGAAATGTGAATACAAAATTTAGTTATAATAATTTTTATAATTATATATCATATAAATTCAATATGAACAATTTTATTGATAGATATTATAATAATGATAAGAAATTGAATTAATAAATTATAAATAATAAGATATATATTAATTAAAAAATATTTACGAAACCCAAATTTATTCAAAATTAAAGTAAAAAATATTACTGGATAATAATTTTTAATTTTTTTTGATTAAAAATAAATTATTAAAATTATATTTGTCGCACTCATAATTTATCTTGAAATAAATATTTCTATAAAATAAACTTATAAATAATTAAAATGAATATTTAAAATAATAATAAATTGAAATAAAAATTAGATTTCTTAATTATTAAGTAGTATATAGTAGTTTAATGGTTTATGTATTTAGTCATTACGGGCCTTAGGAGTTGACCAATTTAATACTGTATGCATTTAGTGGTTTATAGGTTTTATTTAAAATTAAAATAACATAATATTTTTTTTTATTTTTTGATATTTTCAAAGGTTATATCATTTGAAAATATAATAATTTTTAAATTTTTTTCAAAAGTGAATTCAATATTTAGTTATAATAATCATTAAATTTATATATCATATAAATTCAATATAAACAATATTATTGATAAATATTCTAAAAATGATGAAAAAATAAATTAATAATCTATTATTAATAAGTTAGATATCAATTAAAATATAATAAAAAAACCTAAGATGATTCAGAAGAAATCAAAAAATATTACTATATAATTATTTGTTGTTTTGAAATTTTTGTTTCTTTTAAAAAGTTTATCCATATTTTTTTGATGAAAATTAATTTATATAAATTATATTTGTCTAACTCATAATTTATTTTTTAATTAATATTTATATAAAAATAAACAAATAATTAATTAAAATGAATATTTTAAATTATAATGAAAAAAATAATATTTAGATTTATTCTTTATTATTTTGGGTATACCAGTCTAATTTAAATTAGATCTGTCTCTCTAATAAATTATTTTGTAATTAATATTTCTATAAAAATAAACTGATAAATTGATAAAATAAAAATTTAAAAGTATTCTAAATAAAATTTAAAATGAGATTTTTGAATTATTATTAATGTATTCAGTTAAATATTTTAAGTATTAAGAGGTTTTTTGTTTATGACTTTAGCAATTTATGTTTTTAGGCATTTAGTGGTTTATAGGTTTTAGTTAAACAATGAAATAACAAAAAAATTATTTTTGATATTTTTTCACATTTTCAAAGGTCACACTACCTTGGAGAATATAATAATTTTAAAATTATTTTAAAATGTTACTACACTATTTAGTAATAATAATCATTATAATTATATATAATATAAACTAAATATAAACAATTTTATTGAAAGATATGATATCAATTATCAAAAAATAAATTAATATGCTATTATTAATTTGATAAATATAAATTAAAATATAATTGCAAAAATTATTCAAAATCCAAGTAAAATTTATTACTAAATAATAATTTTTTTTAGTTTTTGCTTCTTTTTATAAAATTATATATATATTTTTGATGAAAAATAAATTATTTAAATTATATTTGTATCACTCATAATTTATTTTGTAAATAATATTTTCATAAATTATTTAAATTATATTTAAAGTTTATGAGTTTAAAGGTTTATGTATTTAGGGGCTTTTGTGTTTAGGAGTTTAGAGGTTTAAGTGTTTGTGCATTTAGTGGTTAATAAGTTTTATTTAAATAATAATATAACAAAAAATTTATTTTTATTATTTTTTAAATTTTTGATGGTTATAACCTTTGAAAATATAATAATTTTTAAATTTTTTTCAAATGTAAATATAATATTTAGTTATAATAATCTTAATAATTATAAGTCATTTAAATTCAATATAAATAATTATATTGCTAGATATTATAATAATGATCAAAAAAAATTAATAAACTATTATTAATAAGATAGATATCATTTAAAATATATTTGCAAAATCTAAATATATTCAAAATAAAAGTAAAATATTTTACTAAATAATAATTTTTTTAATGTTTTACTTTTTTTTATAAGTTTATATTTTTTTAAAAAAATTAAATTATTTAAATTATATTTGACTTACTCATAATTTATTTTGTAATTTATAATTCTATAATAATAAACTAATAAATAATTAAAATGAATATTTAAAATTATAATGAATACAAATAAAATTGAGATTTATTATTTATTATTCAGGATATACCGGTTTAATGGTTTACTTATTTTGGTGTTTTGTGGTTTAGGAGTTTAGTGATTTAATTGTTTAATCTTTAGTGATTTATAGTTTTTATTTAAAGAATGAAGAAACAAAAATTATAATTTTTTGATTTTTTTTTAATTTTTGAAGGTTATAACCTTTGAAAATTTAATAATTTTTAATTTTTTTTAAATGTGAATATAATATTTAGTTATAATAATCTTAATAATTTTATATAATGTAAACTAAATATAAATAATTTTATTAATAAATATTATAATAATGATCAATAAATTAATTAATAAACTAGTATTAATAAGAATGATATAAATTAAAATATAATTGTAAAATCTAAAGTGATTCAAAATCAAAATAAGATATATTAATAAAAAATAATTTTTTATTTTTAAAATTTTTCCTATTTTTATAAGCATATATATTTTTTTTTGATGAAAAATAAATTATTTAAATTATATCTGTCTCACTAATAATTTATTTTGTAATTAATATTTCTATAAAAATAAACTGATAAATAATTAAAATGAATATTTAAAATTATAATGAATACTAATAAAATTAGAATTTTGATTTAATATTTAAACTATACTAATTTAATGTTTTGTGTATTTATGAGCTTCGGGGATTAGGTGTTTAGTCATTTTAGTATTTAGTCATTTAGTGGTTTATAGGTTTTATTTAAAAAATAAAATAAAAAAAAAAGTATTTTTGTTATTTTTTATCATTTTTGAAGGTTATAACCTTTGAAAATATAATAATTTTTAATTTTTTTTCGGAAAATGAATACAATATGAAGTTAATAATCATAATAATTAAATATCATATAAATTCAATATAAATTATTTTATTGGTATATATTATAATAATGATCATAAAAAAATAATAAACAATTATTAATAAGATAAATATTGTTTAAAATATATTTTCAAAACCTAAAATGATTCAAAATCAAAGTGAAATATTTTACGAAATATTAATTTTAAATTTTTAAATTTTTCTATCCATTTATATGCTTATATATTTTTTTGATGAAAAATAAATTGTTTAAATTATATTTGTCTCACTAATAATTTATTTTTTAATTTATATTTCTAAAAAATAAACTAATAAATAATTAAGATGTATGTTTAAAATTATAATGAATACTAATAAAAATAAGATTTATTAATAAACTAAATTAATAAACTATTAATAAAATATTATTAATATAAACAAAATCATTCATATAAATTCAATATAAACAATTTTAATGATAAATAGTAAAATAATGATGAAAAATTAAATTAATAAACTATTATTAATAATATAAATATTAATTAAAATATATTTACATAGCACAAAATGATTCAAAATCAAATCAAAATATATTACTAAATAATAATATTTAATTTTCAAATATTTCCTTCTTTTTATAAGCTTATATTTTTTATTGATTAAAAATAAATTATTTAAATAATAATTGTCTCACTCAAAATTTTTTTTGTAATTAATTTTTCTAAATAATTAAACTATATATAATTAAAATGAATATTTAAAATTATAATAAATAGAAATAAAAATGAAATTTATTAATTATTAAGTAGTATATAGCTGTTAAAAGGTTTATGTATTTAGGGGTTTCAGGATCTATGAGCTTACTGATATAAATAAGCATTTAATGATCTATATGTTTTATTTAAAAAATGAAATAAAAAAAAATTATTTTTACTTTTTTTCTAATTTTTTAGGGTTATAACTTTTGAAAAAATAATAATTTTTAAATTTTTTTCAAAAGTGAATACAATATTTATTTACAATAATCATAATAATTCTATATCATATAAATTCAATATAAATAATTTTATTGATAGATATTTTAATATTTATCAAAAAATAAATTAAAAATCTATTATGAATAAGATTGATATTACTTAAAATATAATATCAAAACCTAAAATGATTCAAAAGTAAAGCAAATATATTACTAAATAAAAATTATTTGTTTTTAAATTTTTATTCTTTTTATAAGCTTATCTATTTTTTGATGAAAAATAATTTTTATAAATTATATTTTTAACTCATAATTTATTTTATAATTAATAGAGATATACAGATAAAAAACTAAAAATCAAAATTATTTTTTTAAATTACAATGAAAACAAATAAAAATGATATTTATTAATTATTATCTAGTGTATACTGGTTTAAAAGATTATTTATATAGTGGTATCGGAATTTTATTCTTTAGTGATTTAAGTGTTTAGGCATTTAGTGATAGATAAACTAAATAAAACCTATATACCACTAAATGCCTAAAAACATAAAATGCTAAACTCCTAAACGACAAAACTTCTAAATAATCGATCCATTAAACCGGTATACCATATATAATTGTTGGACAATTGTGCTTCCATGGTAGTGAGATTGATATACAGAAACATAGAAACAATAGAAAAAAAGCAATATATATATCCCAATTCAGAAACCAACCATGATAGAATCAAAAAACGAGAAATAAATACTAAAAATAATGGGGTTTGCTAGTCAGTTAGTACGACTAGATAAATCAGTCAGAAAATGCTTATGTGTTACAGATTAAAGCAACATAAATGTCTTACAGTATGTACCACACAGAATAGTCGCGATAATTTGCACAGAGAGAAGAGAGAGAGATGATGAACAGTTCCACGGGTCCAAAAACAGCCACTAGAAAATAAATTACAAAACATTTTATATTAAAATTTCTCTCGGTTCATTTAACCGGAGCAGGCCAGATCATGAGACGGGTCAGGATTTGCTCCAATTCGGCACGCTATCTGGTCAGTGAGACCTCCATTATTGTGCTACTGCTGCATCCTCGGCCACTTTATATTTCCTTTCCTGCACTTACATGAAAATATTAAAAAAGAAAAAATATTTGGTTATACAAATAGATATTCAAAAAATAAATTACATATACAACAATAATAAATCTTAAATCTCATTTTAATTTGTATTCATTATAATTTTAAATATTCATTTTAAATATTTATTAGTTTATTTTTTATATAAATATTAATTACAAAAAAATAATTAGTCAGACAAATATGATATTAATAATTTACTTTTAATAAAAAAAATATAATCTTATAAAAAGAAGAAAAAATTTAAAAACAAAAAATTATTATTTAGTAATAAATTTTAGATTGACTTTGAATCATTTTAGGCTTTGTAATTAGATTTTAATTTATATCTATCATATTAATGATAGATTATTAATTTATTTTTTGATAATTGATATCATATATATCAATAAAATTATGTATAATTAGTTTATATTATATATAATTATAATGATTATTATTACTAAATATTTTATTCACATTTAAAAAAAAATTTAAAATTATTATATTTTCAAATGTTAAAACCTTTTAAAATATGTAAAAATAACAAAAATAATTTTTTTGTTATTTCATTGTTTAAATAAATTTTATAAACCACTAAATACGTAATACTTAAATCAATAACTCCTAAATCTCAAAAACCCTAAATATATAATCATTTTAAACTGGTATACCTTAAGTAATAAATAATAAATCTCAATATTATTTTTTTTCATTATAATTAAAATATTCATTTTAATTATTTATTCGTTTATTTTTATATAATTATTAATTACAGAATAAATTTAGTTAGACAAATATAATTTATATAATTATTTTTATTCAAAAAAATATAGATAAACTTTTTAAAAGAAAAAAAATTCATAACCAAAAAATATTATAAAGTAATATATTTTGATTTGCTTCTGAATCATTTTACGTTTTGTAATTATATTTAAATTGATATCTATCTTATTAATAATAGATTATTAATTTATTCTTTGATCTTTATTAGAATATTTATCAATAAAAATATTTATATTGAATTCATATGATATATAAATATAATGATTATTATAACTACATAAAGTATTCACTTTTGAAAAAACTTTAAAAATTATAATATTTTCAAAGGTTATAACCTTTGAAAATAAAAAAAATAAAAAAAAATAAATTTTTTGATATTTTTTTTATAAATAACACCTATAAACTACTAAATGTATAAACAGTTAAATCAGTAAACTCCTAAACCTCGTAATGACAAAATAAATAAACCAATAAACCGTTTTATACTACTTAATAATTAATAAATCTAATTTTTAATTCTATTTATTATAATTTTAAATATTCATTTTAATTATTTATTAGTTTATTTTTATAGAAATATTTATTACAAAATAAATTATGTGTGCGCGAATATAAATTAAAATATATATATGCTTATAAAAGAAGTAAAAATTTAAAAATAAAAAATTTTTAACAAGAAATATATTTTACTATAATTTTTAATCAATTTGGGTTTTGTAATTATTTTTTAATTAATATCTATCTTAATATCAATAGTTTATAAATTTAATTTTGATCATTATTATAATATATATCAATAAAATTGTTTATTGAATTAAAATGATATATAATTATTAATATTATTATAACTAAGTATTGTATTCACATTTTAAAAAATTTTAAATATTATTATATTTTCAAATGTTATAACCTATGAAAATGAGAAAAAATTATACCAAATTTTTTTGATATTTTTTTTTAAAAATAAAACTTATAAACCACTAAAAGCCTAAAAACATAAATCACTAAAATCGTAAATGAAAAAACCTCTAAATACTTAAACCAATAAACTGGTATACAGTCATAATAAATCATAAATCTCATTTTAAATTTTATTGAGTATAATTTTATATTTTTATTTTAATTATTTATCAGTTTATTTTTATAGAAATATTAATTACAAAATAAATTATTAGTGAGACAGATCTAATTTAAATTAAAACATTATCCCTACATAATAAATAATAAATCTCATTTTTTTTCATTATAATTTTAAATATTCATTTTAATTATTTATTAGTTTATTTTGATAGAAATATTTATTACAAAATAAATTATGAGTGCGATAAATATAATTTAAAAAATATATATGCTTATAAAAGAAGTAAAAATTTAAAAATAAAAAATTTTTATCCAGAAATATATTTTACTAAAATTTTGAATCAATTTGGGGTTTCTAATTATTTTTTAATTAATATCTATCTTTAATATCAATAATTTATAAATTTAATTTTGATCATTATTATAATATATATCAATAAAATTATTTATTGAATTTATATTATATATAATTATTAATATTAGTATAACAAGTATTGCATTCACATTTCAAAAAATCTTAAATATTATTATATTTTCAAAGGTTATAACCTATGAAAATGAGAAAAAATTATCGCAAATTTTTTTGATATTTTATTTTTTTAAATAAAACGTATAAACCAATAAAGCCTAAAAAAATAAATCGCTAAAATCATAAATGAAAAAACCTCTAAATACTTAAACCATTAAACATGTATACAGTAATAATAAATCATAAATCTCATTTTAAATTTTATTCAGTATTATTTTAAATTTTTATTTTAATTATTTATCAGTTTATTTTTATAGAAATATTAATTACAATATAAATTATTAGTGAGATAGATCTAATTTAAATTAAAACACTATCCATAAATAATAAATAATAAATCTCATTTTTTTTATTATAATTTTAAATATTCATTTTAATTATTTATTTGTTTATTTATATATAAATATTAATTACAAAATAAATTGAGCTAGACAAAAATAATTTATATAAATTATTTTTCATCAAAAAATTATAAATAAAGTTTTTAAAAGAAAAAAAAATTTCAAAACAAAAAATTATTATATAGTAATATATTTTGTTTTGCTTCTGAATCATTTTAGGTTTTGTAATTATATTTTAAATGATATCTATCTTATTAATAATAGATTATTAATTTATTTTTTGATCATTATTAGAATATTTATCAATAAAATTATTTATATTGAATTTACATGATATATAATTATAAAGATTATTATAACTAACTATTATATTTAGATTTGAAATTAATTTAAAAATTATTATATTTTTAAAGGTTATCATCTTTGAAAATGAGTTTAAATCACAAAAAAAAAATTTTTGTTATTTTATTATTCATATAAAACTTATAAACTACTAAATGCCTAAACGCTTAAATCATTAAACTCCTAAACCCCAAAACCCTTAGATACTTAAACCTTTAAACCAACTTTAAAGGTTTAGTTATTTATAAATAATATATAAATATCTATCAATAAATAATATTTTATTAATTTATTTTTTGATCATTGTATATTTATATTTAGTTTATTAATATCTATCAATAAAATTGATTATTTTTAATTTACATGATATATAATTATTAAGTTTATTATAACTAAATATTGCATTCACATGTGAAAAAAATTTAATTATTATTCTTATAAAGGTTATAACCTTCAAAATTGATAAAAAATTCGAAAAATAATTTTTTTGTTATTTCATTATTTAAATAAAACATATAAACTACTAAATGCATAAACAAAAAAATCACTTAACTCCTAAACTCCTAAATACTTAAACCATTAAACCGGTATAGCCTAAATAATTAATCATAAATCTCATTTTATTTGTATTCATTATAATTTTAATATTCATTTTAATTTTTAATTAGCTTATTTTTACCGAAATATTAATTACAAAATAAAATTATGAATGAGATATATAATTTAAATAATTTATCTTCATCAAAAAAATTTATAAGCTTATTAAAAGAATCAAAAATTTAAAAATAAAAAATTATTATTTAGTAATATATTTTACTTTGATTTTGAATCGTTTTAGGTTTTACAAATATATTTTAATTAATATCAATCTTATTAATAATAGTTTATTAATCTATTTTATGATCAGTTTTATAATATCTATCAATAAAATTATTTATATTCAATTTACATGATATTTAATTTTTATGATTATTATAAGTAAATATTGTATTAACATTCGAAAAAAAATTAAAAATTATTATATTTTCAATGGTTATAACCTAGAAAATGAGAAAAAATCATAAACATATTTTTTTTGTAATTTAATTATTTAAATAAAATCTATAAACCACAAAATACCTAAATACTTAAATTACTAAACTCCTAAACCCTGATACTACTACACCACACACACATAGCGACAGACCACACTACACACGTGCACATATTCTTGTCCATTTTGGTTTAGCATTTAGAGGGGCCAGCAAATCCTGGAAGCAGCCAGAAGTATGGGCCACCAGCTTGTAGAGGGCCACACTAGCAAGACGGGATGATAAAATTCAGACAACTGACGAGACCGAGCAAAGTGGTCTGGAGTTAACCCAGGAGTAGCTAGTAGTGGGTCCCACTAGCCCTATCAGGCAGCATAGAGGTCCACCCAACTGTCACCCAACAGGAGTAGCGGGTAATCCATTATTAATTAGAGAACTGGCAAAATCCGAAGCATCACAAAGCAAGGCCAGTAAGAATGGAGTCCAGAGCAGCCACACTGGAGCGAAATATTCAAACTTGTAATTTATGTTTGTAGTCTTATTTGTATTTTAGACTTTGTATGCACCATGTACTTGTAGAGATGGTTCATGACATACTCAGACACACAATCTTGTCTGTTCTCTTTGTAGCATGCAATGAGGACAACCGTACCCATGAGTATTTCTAAGTGGGGCCCACTAATGCATTTTGTAAATACACATTAGGCGATGCTACACTCCCAGGAGCAGAAGATGCATCTTTGTAACATTTTGTAATTTTACTTGTATTCTAGCTTGGTTGTATGCGTAGATAATTAGACTATGAGATGGACCTCATCACCCATGCACACCGATGCATGCATATTTTTTGATATTTTGTCGGTGCAACATACAGCCACATCTTGGAGCTCGAGGAGGAAGCATTCTAACCCAAGAGATACTCTTTTGAGGATCATTGGAGCAAAAGAATGTGGAATTCATAGGGGAGAATAAATTGAAAAAGTGCCGTAGATATGGATTTCTGTATTTATGGCTATTCAGTTTTATATGTATTCCATTGCATAGCAATGACATAGGCAAATGCTTGATGCTGCATGTCACTCACATACACAATCTTATTTTTTCATAGTTTTAATATGGTGCATCATTCAGGTTCCTGCAAAAGGCTTGGACAAATCCGAATGGAAGGGCACAGTGCGCATAATTACTCAATGCCAACTCTGAAGTCCGCGAATGCCAGGTGATTTTAGTTGTATTCGTATGCTTGGAATTATTAGGCATTATGTTTTTTATGTATTTTATGCATAGAATCATTAAGGTGCATAGGATTTGGTGGGCTGGCCTAAATTAGTCAGCTTTTTAGTCTCTTGTAAGTTGTGTGCCTAAATGATAAATAAAGTGTGTATTTTCCAAAAAAAAACAAAAAAAAACCATAAACCTTATAATTTAAATCCTAAACCTTAAACCATAAACTATAACCCTAACCCATAAACCATAAATCCTAAATATCATGTTTTGCACTTTTATAATCAAATGACTAAGTGTTAAATTTAAATTGAAATTCACAACTTTTAGGAATGTCACAGATTTATCTTTTTGTATATGTAACACAAAATCATGACTCAAGGGGTGAGTTATGGACTCAGTCACTTTCTTGCTTTAGATTATTGTAGCATTAGCAATGGTCATGATTGTATATTTTGTCTCTAGGATATAAAATCATATCGATGAGAATATGCCATAACTTGTGTCTCTCTGTTGAACATATTGTTTTGGCACTAAGAATGAACATGAATACATATTTAATCACTATAATACTGGGTCACAGTATTGGATATGACCATAGCTTGTGCATTTTATCTTTAATTTGCTAAGTCATTGCACTAGGAATGATTGTAACTTTGGACATTCCTCAAGAGCAAAAGTCATGACCCTAGAAATAGTTAAAGCTCGAGTACTACACTTTATATTTTAATTACGATCAATCTTATTAATAATAGTTTATTAATTTATTATTTGATCATTTTTATAATATCGAATAATAAAATTACTTATATTTAATTAAAATGTCTAATAATTATTAAGTTATTATAACTAAATATTATATTTACATTTGAAAAAAATTTAAATATTATTATATTTTCTAATGTTATAACCTTGAAAAATGATAAAAAATCACAAAAATAATTTTTTATTATTTAAATAAAACTTATAAACCACTTAATGACTAAACATTTAAATCTCTAGACTCCTAAACCCCAAAACCCCAAAAATACTTAAACCATTAAACCTATATAACCTAAATAATAAATAATAAATCTCATTTTTATTTGTATTCATTATAATTTTAAATATTCATTTTAATTATTTTTTAGTTTATTTTTATAGAAATATTAATTACAAAATAAATAATGAGTGAGACAGATATAATTTAGAAAAATTATTTTTTATGAAAAAAAATAAGCTTATAAAAATAAACAAAATTTCAACATTTTAAAATTTTATTTAGTAATATAATTTACTTTGATTTTGAATTATTTTGGGTTCTGCAAATAAATTTTAATTAATATCTATCTTATTAATAATAGTTTATTAATTTATTTTTTGATCATTTTTATAATATATATTAATACATTTTTTTATATTGAATCTACCACAAATATAATTATTAAGATTATTATAACTAAGTATTGTATTCATATTTTACAACTATTAAAAAATTATTATATTTTTAAAGCTTATAACCTTTGAAAATCACGAAAATTCATAAAATAAATTTTTTGTTATTTCATTGATTAAATAAAAGCTGTAAACACGAAAATGTGTAAACATATAAATCAATAAACTCCTTAACCCCAAAACCACAAAAAACATAAACAATTAAATAGTTATATCCTAAATAATAAATCATAAATCTCATTTTTATTAGTATTCATTATAATTTTAAATATATATTTTAATTATTTATTAGTTTAATTTTATAGAAACATAAATTAAAAAATAAATTATTAGTGAGACAAATATAATTTAAATAATTTATTTTTCATCAAAAAATACATAGGCTTATAAATGTATACAAAAATTTAAAAATTTATAATTAATATTTAGTAAAATATTTAACTTTGATTTTGAGTCATTTTAGGTTTTACAAATATATTTTTAACAATATTTATCTTATTAATAATTGGTTATTACTTTTTATGATCATTATTATAATAAATATCAATAAAATAGTTTATAATGAATTTATATTATATATAATTATTATGATTATTATAACTTCATATTGTATTCACTTTTCAAAAAAAAATTTAAAAATTATTATATTTTCAAAGGTTATAACCTTGAAAATTTAGAAAAAATAACAAAAATAAATTCTTTGTTATTTTATTTTTTATATAAAACATATAAACCACTAAATGACTAAATACTAAAATGACTTAACTCCTAAACTCCGAAGCCCATAAATACTTAAAACATTAAATTAGTATAGTCTAAATAATAAATAATAAATTTCATTTTTATTAGTATTTATTATAATTTTAAAATTCATTTTAATTATTTATCAGTTTTAGAAATATTAATTACAAAATAAATTATTAGTGCGACATATATAATTTAAATAATTTATTTTTCATCAAAAAAAATGCTCATAAAAGAGGCAAAATTTTTAAAATAAAAAATTATTACTTAAAAATATATCTTATTTTGATTTTGAATCATTTTAGATTTTATAATTATATTTTAATTTATATCATTCTTATAAATACAAGTTGATTAATTTATTTATTGAACATTATTAAATATCTATCAATAAAATTATTTATATTCAGTTTAAATTATATATAATTATTAAGATTATTATAACTAAGTATTATATTCACATTTAAAAAAATTAAAAATTATTATATTTTCAAAGGTTACAATCTTCAAAAAGTAAAAAAAAAACAAAAAATTATTATATAGTAATATATTTTGGTTTGCTTATGAATCATTTTATGTTTTGTAATTATATTTAAATTGATATCTATCTTATTAATGATAGATTATTAATTTATTTTTTGATCATTATTAGAATATTAATCACTAAAATTTTTTATTTTGAATTTATATGATATATAATTATTATGATTATTATAACTTCATATTATATTCACTTTTCAAAAAAATTTTAAAAATTATTATATTTTCAAAGGTTATAACCTTCAAAAATGAGAAAAAATAACAAAAATAAATTTTTTGTTATTTTAATTTTTATATAAAACCTATAAACCACTAAATGACTAAATACTAAAATGACTTAACTCCTAAACCCCGACGCTCATAAATACTTAAAACATTAAATTAGTATAGTCTAAATAATAAATAATAAATCTCAGTTTTATTAGTATTCATTATAATTTTAAATATTCATTTTAATTATTTATCAGTTAATTTTTATAGAAATATTAATTACAAAATAAATTATTAGTAGGACATATATAATTTAAATAATTTATTTTTCATCAAAAAAAAGCTTATAAAAAGAGGCAAAATTTTAAAAATTAAAAATTATTATTTAATAATATATCTTATTTTGATTTTGAATCATTTTAGATTTTCCAATTAAAAATTAAAAATTGTTATCAACTAATATATTTTACTTTAATTTTGAATCAATTTGGGTTTTGTAAATATTTTTTAATTAATATCTATCTTTTTATTAATAGTTTATTAATTTAATTTTTGATCATTATTATAATATCTATGAATAAAATTGTTTATATTTATTTTATATGATATAGAATTATTAAAATTATTATAACTAAATATTGTATTCAAATTTCAAAAAATTTTAAATATTATTAAATTTTCAAAGGTTATAACATTTGAAAATTACAAAAATTTACAATTTCTTTTTGTTATTTTATTGTTTAAATAAAACTTATAAATCATTAAATGTCTAAAAACATAAATAGCTAAACTCCTAAATGAAAAAACCTCAAAATACATTAACCATAAACTGGTATACATTAATAATAAATCATAAATCTAATTTTAATTTTTATTAAGTATAATTTTAAATTTTTATTTTAATTATTTATCAGTTTATTTTTATAGAAATATTAATTACAAAATAAATTATTAGTGAGACATATATAACTTAAATTAAATCGGTATAACCTAAATAATAAATAATAGATAATAAATAATAAATCTCATTTTTTTTCATTATAATTTCTAATATTCATTTTAATTATTAATTTTTTATTTTTATATAATTATTAATTAAAAAATAAATTATGAGTTAGACAAATATAATTTATGTAAATTATTTTTAAGCAAAAAATTATAGATAAACTTTTAAAAAAATAATTTCAAAACAAAAAATTATTATATACTAATATATTTTGCTTTGTTTATGAAACATTTTATGTTTTGAAATTATATTTTAATTGATATCTATCTTATTAATAATAGATTATTAATTTGTTTTTTGATCATTATTAGAATATTTATCACTAAAATTGTTTATGTAGAAATATGATATATAAATATATTGATTATTATAACTAAATATTGAATTCACTTTTGAAAAAATTTAAAAATTATTATATTTTTAAAGGTTATAACCTTTGAAAATATCAAAAAATAATAAAAATAAATGTTTTTTTATTTTATTTTTTAAATAAAACCTATAAACCACTAAATGCATACACAATTAAATTAGTAAACACCTAAATCCTGTAATACCTAAATACATAAACCATAAACTACTATATAATACATAATAATTAATAAATCTAATTTTAATTTCTATTTATTATAGTTTATATATTCATTTTAATTATTTGTTAGTTTATTTTTATAGAAATATTTATTACAAAATAAATTATGAGTATGAGAAATATAATTAAAATAATTCATTTTTAATCAAAAAAAATATATACGCTTAAAAAAGAAGTAAAAATTTAAAAATTAAAAATTATTATCCAGTAATATATTTTACTTTAATTTTGAATCAATTTGGGTTTTGTAAATATTTTTTAATTAATATATATCTTATTATTAATTGTTTATTAATTTAATTTTTAATCATTATTATAATATATATCAATAAAATTATTTATATTGAATTTATATCATATATATTATTAATATTATTATAACTAATTATTGTATTCACATTTCAAAAAATTTTAAATATTATTATATTTTCAAAGGTTATAACCTATGAAAATGAGAAAAAATTACAAAATTTGTTTTTGTTATTTTATCGATTAAATAAAACCAATAAACCACTAAATGCCTAAAAACCTAAATCGCTAAACTTCTAAAAGACAAAACCTCTAAATACTTAAACCATTAAACTAGTATACATTAATAATAAATAATAAATATCATTTTATTTTTTATTCAATATAATTTTAAATTTTTATTTTCATTAATTTTCAGTTTATTTTTATAGAAATATTATTTACAAAATAAATTATTAGTAAGAAATATCTAATTTAAATTAGACCGGTATACCCAAAATAATAAATAATAAATCTGATTAATTTTAATTATAATTTTAAATATTTATTTTAATTATTTATTTGTTTATTTTTATATAAATAATAATTACAAAATAATTTATGAGTTACACACATATAATTTATGTAAATTATTTTTCATCAAAAAATTATAGATTAACTTTTTTTAAAAAAATATTTCCAAAACAAAAAATTATTATATAGTAATATATTTTGCTTTGCTTCTGAATCATTTTGCGTTTTGTAATTATATTTTAATTGATATCAATCTTATTAATAATAGATTATTAAGTTATTTTTTCATCATTATTAGAATATTTATCAATAAAAAAGTTTATATGGAATTTAAATGATATATATATATATATATAATGATTATTATAACTAAATATTGTATTCAATTTTCAAAAAAAGTTTAAAAATTATTATATTTTCAAAGCTTATAACCTTTGAAAAAAATGAAAAAATAAAAAAAAATATTATTTCTTTGTTATTCTATTGTTTAAATAAAACCTATACATCACTAAATGCTTAAAGATTTATATAACTAAACTACAAAATCCTGATACCTCTATATAGATTATCTTTTAAATCGGTATACACTAAATAATAATTAATACATTTATTTTTTATTTTTTTTCATTATAATTTAATAAATTCATTTTGATTGTTTTGTTTTTTTATTTTTATATATGTATTAATTCTAAAATAAATTATGTGTTAAAAATATAATTTATAAAAATTATTTTTAATCAAAAAATTGATAAGCTTATAAAAATAATAAAAATTTAAAAACAAATAATTATTTTTTAGTAATATATTTTTCTTTGATTTTGAATCATTTTAGGTTTTGATATTATATTTTAAGTAATATAAATCTTATTCATAATAGATTTTTAATTTATTTTTTGATAATTATTAGAATATCTATCAATAAAATTATTTATATTGAATTTATATGATATATAATTATTATGATTATTATAAATAAATATTGTATTCACTTTTGAAAAAAATTTAAAAATTATTATATTTTCAAAGGTTATAATATTAAAAAATGAGAATAAATAATAAAAATAAATTTTTCATTATTTTATTTTTTAAATAAAACCTATAGACCATTAAATGCTTACTTACTTAAATTAGTAAGCTCATTAACTCCGAAACCCCTAAATACATAAAGATTTTAACATCTATATACTAATTAATAAATAATAAATCTCATTATTTATTTATTTATTATACTTTTAAATATTCATTTTAATTATTCATAGTTTAATTTTTTAGAAAAATTAATTACAAAATAACTTTCGAGTCAGAAAAATATTATTTAAATAATTTATTCTTATTCAAAAAAAATATAATCTTATAAAAAGAAGCAAAAATTTAAAAATTAAATATTATTATTTAGTAATATAATTTGATTTGATTTTGAATCATTTTGTGTTATCTAAATATATTTTAATTAATATTTATATTATTAATAATAGTTTATTATTTTAATTTTTGATCATTATTATAATATCTATCATTAAAGTTGTTTATATTGAATTTATATGATAAATAATTAGTAATATTAATATAATTATACATAGTATTCACATTTCAAAAAATTTTAAAAATTATTTTATTTTAAAAGGTTATAACCTTTGAAAATCATAAAAAATCTAAAAAAAATTATTTTTATTATATAAATAAAACCTATAAACCACTAAATACCTAAAAACATAAATTGATAAACTCCTAAACGACAAAACTCTTAAATAATCAAACCATTAAACTGAGATACCACATATAATAAATCATAAATCTCATTTTAATTTGTTTTCATTATAATTTTAAATATTCATTTTAATTATTTATTAGTTTATTTTTTATAGAAATATTAATTACAAAATAAATAATGAGAGAGACAACTATAATTTTGATTAATTTATTTTTAATCAAAAAAAAATATAAGCTTATAAAAAATGTAAAAATTTAAAAACAAAAAATTATTATTTAGTAATATATTTTACTTTGATTTTGAATCATTATATATAGGTTTTGCAATTATATTTTATTCATTATCAATCCTATTAAGAATAGGTTATTAATTTATTATTTGATCAATTTTAAAATATTTAACAATAAAATTACTTATATTGAATTTAAATGTCTTATAATTATTAAGATTATTATAACTAAATATTATATTTACATTTGAAAAAAATGTAAAAATTATTATATTTTCAAAGGTTATAACCTTCAAAAATGATAAAAAATCACAAAAATAATTTTTTAATTATTTCATTATTTAAATAAAACCTATAAACCACTAAATGCCAAAATATTTAAATCTCTTGACTCCTAAACCCCAAAACCCCCTAAATACATAAACCATTAAACCTATATAACCTAACTAATAAATAATAAATCTAATTTTTATTTGTATTCATTATAATTTTAAATATTCATTTTTATTATTTTTTAGTTTATTTTTATAGAAATATTAATTACAAAATAAATAATGAGTGAGACATATATAATTTAAATAAATTATTTTTTATTAAAAAGAGCTTATAAAAAGAAACAAAATTTCAAAAATTTAAAATTTTATTTAGTAATATAATTTACTTTGATTTTGAATTATTTTGGGTTCTGTAAATATATTTTAATTAATATTTTTCTTATTAATAATAGTTTATTAATTTATTTTTTGATCATCAAAATAATATATATTAATAAAATTTTTTATATTTAATTTACATCAAATATAATATATATTACATCAAAATAATATATCAATAAACTTATTAACCCCAAAACCACAATAAACTTAAACCATTAAATAGGTATCCCCTAAATAATAAATCATAAATTTCATTTTTATTAGTATTCATTATAATTATATATATATTTTTTAATTATTTATTAGTTTATTTTTATAGAAATATAAATTAAAACATAAATTAATAGTTTGACAAATTTATTAATGGACACAAAAATTTAAAAATTTAAAATTAATATTGGGTAAACTATTTAACTTTGATTTAAAATCATTTTAGGTTTTGTAAATATATTTTAAATAGTATTTATCTTATTAATAATTATTTATTAATCTTTTGTATGATCATTATTATAATATATATCAATATAATTGTTTATATTGAATTTACATGATATATAATTATTAAGATTATCATAACTAAATATAGTATTCACATTTTAAAAAAATTTGAAATTTGTTATAGTTTCAAAGATTATATTAAATTTTTTGTTATTTTATTTTTTAAATAAAACCTATAAACCACTAAATGCTAGGGGTACTCATGGGATGGTACGAGATGGGGATTACAAAAATCCAGTCCCTTCCTACAGCTCGAAGATTTTTTTTGAAGATCCAGACCCGACCCATTGGTTGAAAATATCAGGACGGGACAAAACGTAGATCGGGGATTTTGGGTAGGAGAAAATTGTTCCGGGACGGAATGGAGTTCAGACATTTTTTTCAATTTATTTTCTTCAAACCGGCCAAGTTAGTTCATGTCGAAACCTTTTGTTGTACATTTTATCATTCCTTAGTAATGTATCTTTCAAACTCAAATTAGGCCAATTTTGTTTTGTCAAATAGGCTGAATACCACAAACGAGTTCCATTACCTTGTCAAAAGCTTTGATGCGTAGAAAAGGATAGAAATATTAAATAGAACGTGATGAGTTGTGTGCTTAATTTGGTTCTTTATTTTTTCACAAGTTGGTTCTGTTCAGCCGAGTGAAAGTTAACCATAATAGCAATACTAAATTTTTTAAACAATTGCTTAAAATATTAAGGAATATCTAAAGATAACCACAAACATTGGTAGCAGCAATTACTACTTAAGTAATTGGATAATAATTTTAATTTTTAAATTTTTACTTCTTTTATAAGCGTATATATTTTTTTTATTAAAAATAAATTATTTAAATTATATTTCTCGCACTCATAGTTTATTTTTTAATAAAAATTTATATAAAAATAAACAAATAAATAATTAAAATGAATATTTAAAAGTATAATAAATTTAAATAAAAATTAGATTTCTTAATTATTAAGTAGTATATAGCAGTTTAATAGTTTATGTATTTATGCATTACGGGCTCTAGGACTTTACTGATTTAACTGTATATGCATTTAGTGGTTTATAGGTTTTATTTAAAAAATGAAATAACAAGAAAATTATTTTTTTTTATTTTTTCATATTTTCAAAGGTTATAACCTTGCAAAATATAATAATTTTAAAATTTTTTTCAAAAGTGAATAAAATATTTATTTATAATAATCATTTTATTTATATATCATATAAATTCAATATAAACATTTTTATTGATAAATATTCTAATAAAGATGAAAAAATAAATGAATAATCTATTATTAATAAAAGTAGATATCAATTAAAATATATTTACAAAACCTAAAATGATTTAGAAGCAAAACAAAATATATTACTATATAATAATTTTTTGTTTTGAATTTTTTTTTTCTTTTAAAAAGTTTATCTATATTATTTTGATAAAAAATAATTTATATAAATTATATTTGTGTTACTAATAATATATTTTGTAATTAATATTTATATAAAAAAAACAAATAAATAATTAAATTTGAATATTTAAAATTAAAATGAAAAAAAAATGAGATTTATTCTTTATTATTTAGAATATACCGGTTTAATTGAATTTAGATCTGTCTCACTAATAATTTATTTTGTAATTAATATTTCTATAAAAATAAAATGATAAATAATTAAAATTAAAATTAAAATTATAATGAATAATTAAAATAATTTATTTTGTTCCTCTCTCAACACTAGAATGATTGTTAAAGCTCTAACTAAAATAATATGAGCTTTTACTTTATCTCTATTATGTATCATCATATTTGATGTTGAATCACTGGGCTATCAAAGGTAATTTGACTCATGTACGCTAACAGACTAAACCAAAGTTGTGCCCCTATGTGTTGAAATAGCTAGTTGTTGAGATAGCTATTTATATTGATTATTGTAATTTCTTCAAAAATATCTCTCATGCACACACTTAAAGCAATTTTTTTTAAACATAGTTCACTTCTAAAAAAATAACCACCTTGTAGCCTATTAGTTCAAACTAATTTTGAGGTGGTTTGAGCATGACAAGAAGTATGGGCTCTCTTTCAATGAAGAATCAAAAAATTTATTTTATTGGCATGTTTAAGCCTTTTTTTTATATCCTCATGGATATGAAAAGTATCATTTCTTTCTTTTTATATTAAATGAGTTATGTATACAAGCTAACAATACCCAAAAAGGTGTAAATGAATCATATTCAAATGTATAAAAGGTTTTAATAATTGCTCAAAATATTAGTCTTGCATATTGACACTTGAGGTCACAAATCAAAGAAAAATGCCATAGTGATATTTCCAATCCAAAGAATTTTAGCTATAGAAAGTTATAAAGAGTAGTACATGAGCTTTTACTATTTCTGGGGTCATGACTTTTGCTCTTGAGGAATGTCCAAAGTTACATTCATTCCTAGTGCAATGACTTTGCAATATAAAGATAAAATGCACGAGCTATGGTCATATCCAATACTGTGACCCAGTATTATAGTGATTAAATATGTATTCATGATGATTCTTAGTGCCATAAAAATATTTTAAACAAAGAGACACAAGTTATGGCATATTCTTATCGACATGATTTTGTGTTCTAGAGACAAAATATACAATCATGACCATTGCTAATGCTACAATAATCTAAAGCAAGAAAGTGACTGAATCCATAACTCACCCCTTGAGTTATGACTTTTTGTTACATATACAAAAAGATAAATCTGTGACATTCCTAAAAGTTGTAAATTTCAATTTAAAGTTAACACTTAGTCATTTGATTATAAAAGTGAAAACATGAGATTTAGGATTTAGGGTTTATGGACCAGGGATATAGTTTATGGTTTATGGTTTAGGATTTAGAGTTTAGGTTTTATGGTTTATTTTTGTTTTTTTTTGGAAAATACACACTTTATTTAACATTTAGGCACACAACTTACAAGAGACTAAAAAGCTTACTAATTTAGGCCAGCCAACCAAATCTTATGCACCTTAATGATTCTATGCATAAAATACTTAAAAAACATAATGCCTAAGAATTCCAAGCATACTAATACAACTAAAATCACCTGGCATTCCCGGAATTGAGAGTTGGCATTGAGTCATTATGCGCACAGCATCCTTTGCATTCAGATTTGTCCAAGCCTTTTGGAGGAACCTGAATGATGCACCATATTAAAACTATGCAAATATAAGATTGTGCATGTGTATGACATGCATCATCAAGCGTTTGCCTATGTCATTGCTATGCAATGAAATACATGTAAAACTGAATACCCATAAATCCACAAGTCCATATCTATGGCACTTTGTCAATTCATTCTCACCTTTGAAATCCACATTCTTTTGCTCCAAAGATCCTCAAATAAGTATCTCTTGGGTTAGAATGCTTACTCCTCGAGCTCCTAGATGTGGCTGTATGTTGCACCGACAAAATATCAAAAGATATGCATGCATCGGTGTGCATGTGTGATGAGGTCCATCTCATAGTCTAATTATCAATGCATACAATCAAGCTAGAATACAAGTAAAATACAATATGCTATAGAGATCAGTCTTCTGCTCCAGGGAGTTTAGCATCACCTATTGTGTATTTACAAAATGCATTAGTGGGCCCCACTTAGAGATACTCATGGCTCTAGTTGCCTCTTTGCATGCTACATAGAGAATAGACAAGATTGTATGTGTGAGTATGTCATGATCCATCTCTACAAGTACATGGTGCATACAAAGTTTAAAATACAAATAAGACTACAAAGATAAACTAAAAGTTTGAATCTTTCGCTCCCGTATGGCTAGTCTAAACTCCATTGCTTACTGGCTCTGCTTGGTGATGCTTCGGATTTTACCGACTTTCCAATTAATCATGGATTACCCGCTACTCCTGTTGTGCAACGGTTGGGTGGCCCTCTATGCTGCCTGATATGGGTAGTGGGACCCACTACTAGCTACTCCTGGGTTTACTCCCGACCACTTTGCTCGGTCTCGTCAGTTGTCTGAATGTTATCATCCCGGCTTGCTAGTGGTGCCCTCTACAAGCTGGTGGCCCATAATTCTGGCTGCTTCCAGGACTTGCTGGCCCCTCTTAATGCTACACCAAAATGGACAGGATATGTGCACGTCTGTACTATGGTCCATCGCTATGTGCGTGTGCTGCAGCAGTATCAGGGTTTAGGAGTTTAGTAATTTAATTATTTAGGTATTTTGTGGTTTATAGGTTTTATTCAAATAATTAAATAACAAAAAACTTATTTTTATGATTTTTTTTATTTTCACGGTTATAACCTTTGAAAATATTATAATTTTTAATTTTTTTTCAAATGTTAATACAATATTTAATTATAATAATCATAAAAATTAAATATCATGTAAATTCAATATAAATAATTTTATTGATCGATATTATAATGCCGATCTTAAAATAGATTAAAACTCTTATTATTAATAAGATAAATATTAATTAAAATATATTTGCTAAACCTAAAACGATTCAAAATCAAAGTAAAATATATTACTAAATAATAAATTTTTATTTTTGAATTTTTGATTCTTTTTATAAGCTTATAAATTTTTTTGATGAAGATAAATTATTTAAATTATATTTGTCTCATTCATAATTTTATTTTGCAATTAATATTTCTATAAAAATAAACTAATAAATAATTAAAATGAATATTAAAATTATAATGAATACAAATAAAAATAATATTTTTGATTAATAATTTAGGGAATACCGGTTTAATGCTTTAAGTATTTAGGAGTTTAGGAGTTTAGTGATTTAAGTGTTTAGGCATTTAGTATTCAAAATTTATATGTTTTATTTAAATAATGAAATAACAAAAATATTATTTTTCAAATTTTTTATCAATTTTGAAGGTTATAACCTTTATAAATATAATAATTTTAAAATCTTTTTCAAATGTGAATACAATATTTAGTTATAATAAACTTAATAATTATATATCATGTAAATTAAAAATAAATAATTTTATTAATAGATATTAATAAACTAAATATAAATATAAATATAATAATGATCAAAAAATAAATTAATAAACTATTATTTATTGATAGATATTTATATTTATTTATAAATAATTAAACCTTTAAAGATGGTTTAAATGTTTAAGTATTTAAGGGTTTTGGGGTTTAGGAGTTTAATGATTTAAGCATTTAGGCATTTAGTAGTTTATAGGTTTTATATAAACAATAAAATAAAAAAAAAATTATTTTTGTGATTTTATCTCATTTTCAAAGATGATAACCTTTAAAAATATAATAATTTTTAAATTATTTTGAAATGTTAATATAATATTTAGTTATAATAATCATTATATTTATATATCATATAAATTCAATATAAACAATTTTATTGATAAATATTCTAATAATGATCAAAAAAAATTAATAATCTATTATTAATAAGATAGATATCAATTAAAATATAATTACAAAACCTAAAATGATTCAAAAGAAAAGCAAAATAAATTACTATATAATAATTTTTTGTTTTGAATTTTTTTTTATTTTAAAAAGTTTATGTATATTTTTTTGAAGAAAAAAAATTTATATAAATTATATTTGTCTAACTTATAATTTATTTTGTAATTATTATATTTATAAAAATAAACAAATAAATAATTAAAATGAATATTTAAAATTATAATGAAAAAAAAATGAGATTTATTATTTATTATTTAGGGATACCGGTTTAATTTAAATTAGATATTTCTCACTAATAATTTATTTTGTAAATAATATTTCTATAAAAATAAACTGATAAATATTTAAAATAAGAATTTAAAATTATACTGAATAAAATTTAAAATGAGATTTATTATTTATTATTAATGTATACCAATTTAATGGATTAAGTATTTACATGTTTTTTCATTTAGGATTTTTGCGATTTATGTTTTTAGGCTTTTAGTGGTTTATATGTTTTATTTAAAAAAATAAAATATAAAAAAAATTTCTATAATTTTTTCTCATTTTCATTGATTATAACCTTTGAAAATATAATAATATTTAAATTTTTTTGAAATATGAATACAATACGTAGTTATAATAATATTAATAATTATATATCATATAAATTCAATATAAAGAATATTATAAAAAATTTTATTGTTTTCGAGATTTAGGAGTTATTGATTTAAGTATTTAGGCATTTAGTGGTTAATAGGATTTATTTAAACAATGAAATTACAAAAAAAAAATTTGTTTGTTATTTTTTCACATTTTCAAAGGTTATAACATTTGAAAATATAATAATTTTAAAATTTTTTTAAAAATATGAATAAAATATTTAGTAATAATAATCATTATAATTATATATAATATAAACTAATTATAAATAATTTTATTGATAGATATGATATCAATTATCAAAAAATAAATTAATAAACTATTATTAATATGATAGATATAAATTAAAATATAATTACAAAACCTAAAATGATTCAAAATCAATGTAAAATTTATTACTAAATAATAATTTATTGTTTTTAAATTTTTACTTCTTTTTATAAGATTATATTTTTTATATTAAAAGTAAATTATTAATATTATATTTGTCTGACTAATTATTTATTTTGTAATTAATATTTATATAAAAAATATACTAATCAATATTTTAAATGAATATTTAAAATTATAATGAATACAAATTAAAATGAAATTTAGGATTTATTATTGCTGTATATGTAATTTATCTTTTGATAATCTATTTGTATAACCAAATATTTTTTTCTTTATTAATATTTTCATGTAAATCCAGGAAAGGAAATATTAAGAGGCTGGGTATGAAGCAGTAGCATAATAACTGAGGACTCGCTAACTGGACAGCGGGCCAAAATTGGAGCTGAGCCTAACCCACCTCATGATCCGAACCGCTCAGTTTAAATGAACCGAGAGAAATTTTAATATAAAATCTTTTGTAATTTTTTTTTCGGGTGGCTATTTTTCGACCCATGGAATTGTTCATCGTATCTCTCTCATCTCTCTGTGCGATTTATCACGACTATTCTGTGTGGTGTATATTGTAAGACATTTATGTTGCTTTAATCTGTAACGCAAAAGCATTTTTTGGTGGATTTAGCTAGTCGTACTTAGTGACTAGCAAACCACGTTATTTTCGGTGTTTATTTCTCATTTTTTGATTCTATCATGTATGGTTGCTGAATTGGGATATATATATTGTTTGTTTTCTCTTGTTTATGTGTTTCTGTATCTCAATCTCACTACCATGGAAGCACAAATGCCCCACAATTATATATGGTATACTAGTTTAATGGATCGATTATTTAGGGGTTTTATCATTTAGGAGTTTAGCAAATTATATTTTTAGGCATTTAGTGGTATATAGGTTTTATTTAAAAATAATTTTTTTTTTTGATTTTCAAAGGTTATAACCTTTGAAAATAAAATGATTTTTAAAAACTTTTGAAATGTGAATATCATGTATAATTATATTAATTTTATTAATTATATATCATATAAATTTAATATAAATAATTTTAACGATAGAAATTATAATAATGATCAAATATTAAATTAATAAACTATTATTATTAATAATATAAATATTAATTAAAATATATTTACATAACCTAAAATGATTCAAAATCAAATAAAAATATATTACTAAATAATAATATTTAATTTTTAAATTTTTCCTTCTTTTTATCTGCTTATATTTTCTTTTGATTATAAATAAATTATATAAATAATATCTGTCTCACTCGAAATTTATATTGTAATTTATTTTTCTAAAAAATCAAAATATAATTAAATAAAATGAATATTTAAAATAATAATAAATAGAAATAAAAATGAGATTTTTTATTTATTAAGTAGTATACAGATGATATAAGGTTTATGTATTTTTGGGTTTTGGGTTTTATGAGGTACTGATTTAAGTAAGTAAACATTTAGTGGTCTATAGGATTTATTTAAAAAAGAAATTACAAAAAATTTATTATTTGTATTCTTTATAATTTTTCAAGATTATAACCTTTGAAAATATAATAATTTTTAAATTTTTTTCAAAAGTGAATACAATATATATTTATAATAATCATGATAATTATATATCATAGAAATTCAATATAAACAATTTTATTCATAGAAATTCTAATAATTATCAAAAAATAAATTAAAAATCTATTATGAATAAAATTGATATTACTTAAAAGATAATATCAAAAGCTAAAATGATTCAAAAGCAAAGCAAAATATATTACTTAATAATAATTATTTTTTTTAAATTTTTATTCTTTTTATAAGCATATCTATTTTTTGATGAAAAATTATTTTTATAAATTATATTTTCAACTTATAATTTATTTTATAATTACTTTATATATATAAATAAAAAACTTAAAAATCAAAATGAATTTTTAAATTATAATGAAAACAAATAAAAATGAGATTTATTAATTATTATTTTGGGTATACCAGTATAAAGGATTATCTATATAGGGGTATCAGGATTTTGTAGTTTAGTGATTTAAGTGTTTAGGCATTTAGTGATTTATAGCTTTTATTTAAACAATAAAATAACAAAGAAATATATATTTTTTTATTTTTTCACATGTTCAAAGGGTATAACCATTCAAAATATAATAATTTTGAAATTTTTTTCAAAAGTGAATACAATATTTAGTCATAATAATCATTATATTTATATATCATATAAATTCAATATAAACTTTTTTATTGATAAATATTATAATAATGATCAAAAAATAAATTAATAATTTATTATTAATAAGTTTGATATCAATTAAAATATAATTATAAAACCTAAAATGATTCAAATTTAAAGCAAAATATATTACAATACAATATTTTTTTGTTTTTTA
The DNA here is from genome assembly GCA_029783825.1 of Sapria himalayana. Classification (NCBI taxonomy): domain Eukaryota; kingdom Viridiplantae; phylum Streptophyta; class Magnoliopsida; order Malpighiales; family Rafflesiaceae; genus Sapria; species Sapria himalayana. Next base: position 43,571 of record JAREIK010007685.1, read on the forward strand.
TTTTTTTATTCTTTTATTAAGTTTATCTATATTTTTTTGTTGAAATATAATTTATATAAATTATATTTGTCTAACTTATAATTTATTTTGTTATTAATATTTATATAAAAATAAACAAATAAATAATTAAAATGAATATTTAAAATTATATTGAAAAAAATAAAAATGAGATTTATTATTTAGGATATACATGTTTAAAAAATTTATCTATATAGAGGTTTCAAGATTTAGAAGTTATTGATTTTATTATTTAGGCATTTAATGGTTTATAGGTTTTATTCAAACAATGAAATAACAAAAAATTTATTTTTGATATTTTTTCAAATTTTCAAATGTCATAACATTTGAAAATATAATAATTTTAAAATTTTTAAAAAATGTGAATATAATATTTAGTAATAATAATTATTATAACTATATATAATATAAACTAAATATAAACAATTTTATTGATAATATTATATCGATTATCAAAAAATAAATTAAAAACTATTATTAATATGATAGATATAAATTAAAATATAATTAAAAAACATAAAATGATTCAAAATAAAGTAAAATTTATTACTAAATAATAATTTTTTTTCGTTTTTGCATCATTTTATAAGCTTATATTCTTTTTTGTTGAAAAAAATATTATTTAAATTATATTTTTCACTCAAAATTTATTTTGTAATTAATATTTCTATAAATATTTTAAATTATATTTAAGGTTTACTAGTTTAAAGGTTTAGGTATTTAGGGGCATCGAGGTTTAGGAGTTTAGAGATTTATGTATTTAGAAATTTTATGGTTTATAAGTTTTTTTTAAACAATGATATAATAAAAAATTTATTTTTGTTATTTTTTCTCATTTTTGAAGGTTATAACCTTTGAAAATATAACAATTTATTAATTTTTTTTATATGTGAATACTATATTTAGTTATGATAATCTTAATAATTATATATTATGTAAATTCAATATAAACAAATATATTGATAGATATTATATTAATGATTAAAAAAAATTAAAAAACTATTATTAATAAGATAGATATTTTTTAAAATATATTTGCAAAACATAAATTTATTCAAAATCAAAGTAAAATATAATAATAAATAATAATTTTTTTAATGTTTTTCTTCTTTTATCAGTTTATATTTTTTGTTATAAAAAGTAAATTATTTAAATTATATTTGTCTTCCACATAATTTATTTTTAATTTATAATTCTATAAAAATAAACTAATAAATACTTAAAATGAATATTTAAAATTATAATGAATACAAATAAAATTGAGATTTATTATTTGTTATTCAGGATATACTAGTTTAATGGTTTAAGTATTTAGGTGTTCTGGGGTTTAGTGATTTAAGTGTTTAGGACTTTAGTTATTTATAGTTTTTATTTAGAGAATAAAAAAATAAAAAATTAAATTTTTTGATTTTTTTGAAGGTTATAAGCTTTGAAAATATAATAATTTTTATTTTTTTTAAATGTTAATATAATATTTAGTTATGATTTTCTTAATAATTATATATAATGTAAACTCAATTAAAATAATTTTATTAATAGATATTATAATAATGATCATTAAATAAATTAATAATCTATTATTTAAAGAATGATATACTTTAAAATATAATTGCAAAATCTAAAATTATTAAAAATCAAAATAAAATTTAATACAAAATAATAAATTTTTGTTTTTAAAATTGTGCCTCTTTTTATAAGTATATATATATTTTTTAAAGAAACATAAATTATTTAAAATAGATCTGTCTCACTAATAATTTATTTTGTAATTAATATTTCTATAAAAATAAACTGATAAATAATTAAAATACAAATTTAAAATTACACTTAATAAAAATTAAAATGAGAATTATGATTAATTATTAATGTATACCAATTTAATAGTTTAAGTATTTAGAAGTATTATCATTTAGGAGTTTAGCGATTTATGTTTTTAGGCATTTTGTGGTTTATAGGTTTTATTTAAAGAATAAAATAACAAAAAAAAATTGTAATTTTTTGTCATTTTCATAGGTTATAACCTTTGAAAAAATAATAATATTTAAAATTTTTTGAAATGTGAATATAATATTTATTTATAATAATTTTAATAATTATATATCATATAACTTCAAATTAAACAATTTTATTAATAGATAATATAATAATGATCAAAAATTTAATTAATAAAGTAGTAATAATAAGATAGATATTAATTAAAAAATATTTACTAAACCCAAATTGATTCAAAATTTAAGTAAAAAATATTAGTGGATAATAATTTTTAATTTTTAAAATTATACTTCTTTTATAAGCATATATATTTGTTTTGATTAATAATAAATTATTTAAATTATATTTTTCGCACTCATAATTTATTTTGTAATAAATATTTTTATAAAATAAAATTATAAATAATTAAAATGAATATTTAAAATAATAATAAATTGAAATAAAATTTAGATTTCTTAATTATTAAGTAGTATATAGCAGTTTAATGGTTTATGTATTTAGGCATTACGGGCCTTAAGAGTTTATTGATTTTACTGTGTATGCATTTAGTGCTTTATAAGTTTTATTTAAAAATTAAAAAAACAAAATATTTATTTTTATTATTATTTGATATTTTCAAAGGTTATAACATTTGAAAATATAATAATTTTTGAAGTTTTTTCAAATGTGAATTTAATATTTAGTTATAATAATCATTATATTTATATATCATATAAATTCAATATAAACAATATTATTGATAAATATTCTAAAAATGACCAAAAAATAAATTAATAAACTATAATTAATAAGATACATATCAATTAAAATATAATAAAAAAACTAAAATAATTCATAAAAATCAAAATATATTACTATATAATAATTTGTTGTTTTGAATTTTTTTTTAGTTTTAAAAAGTTTATCCATATTTTTTTGATGAAAATTAATTTATTTAAATTATATTTGTTTAACTCATAATTTATTTTTTAATTAATATTTATATAAAAATAAACAAATAAATAATTAAAATGAATATTTAAAATTATAATGAAAAAAATAATATTGAGATTTATTATTTATTATTTTGGGTATACCAGTCTAATTTAAATTAGATCTGTATCACTAATAATTTATTTTGTAATTAATAATTAATTAAAATAAAAATTTAAAATTATATAGAATAAAAATTAAAATGAGATTTATGAATTATTATTAATGTATACCAGTTTAATATTTTAAAAATTTAGTGGTTTTTTCGTTTATGACTTTAGTGATTTATGTTTTTAGGCATTTAGTAGTTTATAGGTTTTATTTAAACAATGAAATAACAAAAAAATTATTTCTGAAATTTTTTCACATTTTCTAATGTACCTTTGAAAATATAATAATTTTAAAATTTTTTAAAAATATGAATACAATATATAGTAGTAATAATCATTATAATTATATATAATATAAACTAAATATAAATAATTTTATTGATAGATATGATATCAATTATCAAAAAATAAATTAATATGCTATTATTAATATGATAGATATAAATTAAAATATAATTGCAAAAAATATTCAAAATCCAAGTAAAATTTATTACTATATAATAATTTTTTTTAGTTTTTGCTTCTTTTTATAATGTTATATTTTTTTTATGAAAAATAAATTATTTAAATTATATTTGTATCACTCAATTTATTTTGTAATTAATATTTTAATAAATTATTTAAATTATATTTAAGGTTTACGAGTTTAAAGGTTTAAGTATTTAGGGGCTTTTGTGTTTAGGAGTTTAGAGGTTTAAGTGTTTAGGGATTTATTGGTTTATAGGTTTTATTTAAACAATGAAATAACAAAAAAAATATTTTTGATATTTTTTCACATTTTCAAACGTTATAACATTTGAAAATATAATAATTTATAAATTTATTTTAAATGTAAATATAATATTAAGTTATAATAGTCTTAAAAATTATAAGTCAATTAATGTCTATATAAATAATTACATTGCTAGATATTATAATAATGATCAAAAAAAATTTAATAAACTATTAATAATAAGATAAATATAATTCAAAATATATTTGCAAAATCTAAATTTATTCAAAATCAAAGTAAAATATATTACTAAATAATAATTTTATTTAATGTTTTACTTTTTTTATAAGTTTATATTTTTGTTTTTAAAAATTAATTATTTAAATTATATTTGTGTTACTCATAATTTATTTTATAATTTATAATTCTATAATAATAAACTCATAAATAATTAAAATGAATATTTAAAATTATAATGAATACAAATAAAATTGAGATTTATTAATTATTATTCAGGATATACGGTTTAATGGTTTAAGTATTTAGGCTTTTTTGTGTTTAGGAGTTTAGTGATTTAAGTGTTTAGACCTTTAGTAATTTATAGTTATTATCTAAAGAATTAAAAAAAAATTTAATTTATTGAATTTTTTTAATTTTAGAATGTTGTAACCTTTTAAAATATAATAATTTTAAATTTTTTTAAATGTGAATATAATATTTAGTTATAATAATCTTAATAATTATATATAATGTAAACTAAATATAAATAATTTTATTAATATATATTATAATAATGATCAATAAATAAATTAATAAACTAGTATTAATAACAATTATATAAATTAAAATATAATTGTATAATCTAAAATGATTCAATATCAAAATAAGATATATTACTAAATAATAATTTTTTATTTTAAAAATTTTGCCTCATTTTATAAGCATATATATTTTTTTGATGAAAAATAAATTATTTTAATTATATATATCTCACTAATAATTTATTTTGAAATTTATATTTCTATAAAAATAAATTGATAAATAATTAAAATGAATATTTAAAATTATAATGAATACAAATAAAAAAAAGATATATGATATATTATTTAGGTTATACCTATTTAATGGTTTAAGTTTTTTATGGTTTTTGGATTAAGGAGTTTATTGATTTAATTGTTTGAACATTTAGGTGTTTATATGTTTTATTTAATCAATGAAATAACAAAAAATTTATTTTTATGAATTTTCGTGATTTTCAAAGGTTATAACCTTTGAAAATATAATAATTTTTTAATCTTTCTAAAATATGAATACAATACTTAGTTATAATATTCTTAATAATTATATTTGATGTAAATTTAATATAAAAAAATTTTTTAATTTATATAATTATGATGATCGAAAAATAAATTAATAAACAATTATTAATAAGATTGATAACAATTAAAATATAAATGCAAAACCTATAATGATTCAAAATCAAAGTAAAATATATTACTAAATGATAATTTTTTGTTTTTAAATTTTTACTTCTTTTTATAAGCTTATATTTATTTTTTGATTTTAAATAAATTATTAAAATAATATTTGTCTCACTCAAAATTTATTTTGTAATTAAAATTTCTAAAAAATTAAACTATAAATAATTAAAATGAATATTTAAAATTATAATAAATAGAAATAAAAATTAGATTTATTATTTAATATATATGGTATACCAGTTTAATGATTTGTTAATTTAGGGGTTTTGTCGTTTAGGAGTTTAGCAATTTATGTTTTTATGCATTTAGTGCTTTATAGTTTTTATTTATATAATAAAAATAATTTTTTTTTTGATTTTATCTGATTTTCAAAGGTTATAACCTTTATAAATAAAATAATTTTTAAAATTTTTTGTAATGTGAATACCATGTATAATTTTTATTGATTAAAAATAAATTATTTAAATAATATTTGTCTCACTGAAAAAATTTTTTTAATTAATTTTTCTAAAAAATTAAACTATAAATAATTAAAATGAATATTTAAAATTATAATAAATAGAAATAAAAATGAGATTTATTATTTATTAAGTAGTATATAGCTGTTAAAAGGTTTATGTATTTAGGGGTTTCGGGATCTATAAGCTTACTAATATAAGTAAGTAAGCATTTAATGATCTATAGGTTTATTTTAAAAATGATATAACAGAAAATTTATTTGTATCATTTTTTCTCATTTTTAAGGTTATAATATTGAAAATATAATAATTTTTAAATTTTTTTCAAAAGTGAATACAATATATAATTATAATAATCATAATAATTATATATCATATAAATTCAATATAAACAATTTTATTCAAAGATATTCTAATAATTATCAAAAAATAAATCAAAAATCTATTATGAATAAGATTGATATTTCTTAAAATATAATATCAAAACCTAAAATGATTTAAATGCAAAGCAAAATATATCAATAAATAATAATTATTTTTTTTAAAATTTATATGATTTTTATAAGCTTATCTATTTTTTGATGAAAAATATTTTTTAAAAATTATTTTTTTAACTCATAATTTATTTTATAATTAATATATATATATATAAATAAAAAAATAAACAATAAAAATTAATTTTTTCAATTATATTGAAAACAAATAATTTTATCATCCCAGCTTGCTAGTGGGCCCTCTACAAGCTGGTGGTCCATACTTCTGGTTGCTTCTAGTACTTGTTGGCCCCTCTAAATGCTACGCCTAAATGGACAAGAATATGTGCACGTGTGTACTGTGGTCCGTCGCTATGTGTGTGTGGGGTAGCAATATCAGTGTTTTGGAGTTTAGTATTTTAAGTATTAAGGTATTTTGTGGTTTATAGGTTTTATTTAAATAATTAAATAACAAAAAAATTATTTTTACGTTTTTTTCTCATTTTCAAGGTTATAACCATTGAAAAGATTATAATTTTTAATTTTTTTTCAAATGTTAATACAATATTTAATATAATAATCATAAAAATTAAATATCATGTAAATTTAATATAAATAATTTTATTGATCGATATTATAATACTGATCAGAAGATAGATTAATAACTATTATTAATAAGATAGAAATTAATTAAAATATATTTTCAAAACCTAAAACGATTCAAAATCAAAGTAAATTTTATTATATTTAAATAATAATTTTTTATTTTTAAATTTTTGATTCTTTTTATAAGCTTATAAATTTTTTTGATGGAGATAATTTATTTAAATTATATTTGTCTCATTCATAATGTTATTTTGCAATTAATATTTCTATAACTATAAACTAATTAATAATTAAAATGAATATTGCAATTATAATGAATACAAATAAAAATGAGATTTTTGTTTAATTATTTAGGGTATACTCGTGTAATGGTTTAATTATTTAGGAGTTTAGTGATTTAAGTGTTTAGGCATTTAGTAGTTTATTTGTTTTATTTAAATAATGAAATAACAAAAAAAATTATTTGTCAAATTTTATATCAATTTTGAATGTTATAACCTTTATAAATATAATAATTTTTAAATTTTTATCATATGTGAATACTATATTTAGTTATAATAAACTTAATAATTATATATCATGTAAATTAAAAATAAACAATTTTATTTATAGATATTAATAAACTAAATATAAATATAAATATAATAATGATCAAAAAAAAATTAATAAAATATTATTTATTGATAGATATTTATATATTATTAATAAATACTTAAACCTTTAAAGATAGTTTAAATGTTTAAGTATTTAAGGGTTTTTGGGGTTTCGGGTTTAGGAGTTTAATGATTTAAGCATTTAGGCCTTTAGTAGTTGATAGGTTTTTATATAAATAATAAAATAACAAAAAATTTATTTTTGTGATTTTATCTCATTTTCAAAGATGATAACCTTTAAAAATATAATAATTATTAAATTATTTGCAAATGTAAATATAATATTTAGTTATAATAATCTTAATAATTATATATCATGTAAATTCAAAATAAACACTTTTATTGATAAATATTCTAATAATGATCTAAAAATAAATTAATAATCTATTATTAATAAGATAGATATCAATTAAAATATAATTACAAATCCTAAAGTGATTTAGAAGTAAAGCAAAATATATTACTATATAATAATTTTTTGTTTTGAAAATTTTTTTTATTTTAAAAGTTTATCTATAATTTTTTGATGAAAAATAATTTAGATAAATTATTTTTGTCTAGCTCATTTTATTTTGTAATTAATATTTATTTATAAATAAACAAATAACTAATTAAAATGAATATTTAAAATAATAATGAAAAAAAATGAAATTCATTATTTATTATTTAGGGATACTGTTTTAATTTAAATTAGATCTGTCTCACTAATAATTTATTTTGTAATTAATATTTCTATAAAAATAAACTGATAAATAATTAAAATAAAAATTTAAAGTTATATTGAATAAAAATTAAAATGAGATTTGTGAATTATTATTAATGTTTACCAGTTTAATAATTTAAGTATTTAAAGGTTTTGTCATTTAGAAGATTAGTGATTTATGTTTTTAGGCAATTAGTGGTTTATAGGTTTTATTTAAACAATGAAATAACAAAAAAAATATTTTTGATATTTTTTCACATTTTCAAAGGTGATAACCTTTGAAAATGTAATAATTTTAAATTTTTTTAAAAATGTGAATACAATATTTAGTAATAAAAATCATTATAATTATATTTAATATAAACTAAATATAAATAATTTTATTGATAGATATGAAATCAATTATAAAAAAATAAATTAATATGCTATTTTTAATATGATAGATATAAATTAAAATATAATTAAAAAACCTAAAATGATTCAAAAACAATTTAAAATTTATTACTAAATAATAATTTTTGTTTTTTAGTTTTTGCTTCTTTTTATAAGCTTATATTTTTTTTTAATGAAAAATAAATTATTTAAATTATATTTGTATCACTCATAATTTATTTTATACTTAATATTATAATATATTATTTAAATTATATTTAAGGTTTATGAGTTTAAAGCATTAAGTATTTAGAGGCTTCGGAGTTTAGGAGTTGATAGATTTATGTGTTTTCGCATTTAATGGTTTATAAGTTTTATTTAAACAATGATATAAAAAAAATTATTTTTGTTATTTTTTATCATTTTGAAGGTTATAACCTTTGAAAATATAACAATTTTTACATTTTTTTATATGTGAATACTATATTTAGATATGATAATCTTAATAATTATATATCATGTAAATTCAATATAAACAATTATATTGAGATATATTATATTAATGATCAAAAAATAAATTAATAAACTATTATTAATAAGAAAGATTTTATTTAAAATATATTAGCAAAACGTAAATTTATTCAAAATCAAAATAAAATAATTAACTAAATAATAATTTTATAATGTTTTGCTTCTTTTAATAAGTGTATATTTTTTTTATTAAAAGTAAATTATTTATATTATATTTGTCTTCCTCATAATTTATTTTAAATTTATAATTCTATAAAAATAAACTAATAAATAATTAAAATGAATATTTAAAATTATAATTAATACAAATAAAATTGAGATTTATTATTTATTATTGAGGATATACTAGTTTAATGGTTTAAGTATTTAAGTGTTTTGGGGTTTAGTGATTTAAGTGTTTAGGACTTTAGTGATTTATAGTTTTTATTTAAAGAATTAAAAAAAAGTAAATTTTTTGATTTTTTTTTAATTTTTGAAGGTCATAACCTTTGAAAATATAATAATTTTTAATTTTTTTAAGATGTGAATATAATTTTCAGTAATAATAATATTAATAATTATAAATAATGTAAACTCAATATAAATAATTTTATTAATACATATTATTATAATGATAAATAAAAAATTAATAAACTATTATTAATAAGAATGATATAAATTAAAATATAATTGCAAAAATTAAAATGATTCAAAATCAAAATAAAATATAATACAAAATAATAAATTTTTGTTTATAAAATTTTGCCTCTTTTATAAGCATATATATTGTTTTTATAAAAAATAAATTATTTAAAATAGATCTGTCTTACTAATAATTTATTTTGTAATTAATATTTCTATAAAAATAAACTTATAAAAAATAAAAATGAATATTTAAAATTATAATGAATACTAATAAAAAAGAGATATATGATTTATTATTTAGGGTATACCTATTTAATGGTTTAAGTTTTTTGTGGTATTGGTGTTAAGGAGTTTATATGTTTTATTATTTAGGGTACACATGTTAAATAGTTTAAGTATTTAAAGGTTTTGTCATTTAGGAGTTTAGCAATTTATGTTTTTAGGCATTTAGTGATTGATAAGTTTTATTTAAACAATAAAATAACAAAAAAATTTGTTATAACCTTTGAAAATATAATAATATTTAAAATTTTTTGAAATGTGAATACAATATTTAGTTATTTTAATATTAATAAATTTATATCATATAAATTCAATATAAACAATTTTATTGATAATAATATAATAATGATCAAAAATTAAATTAATAAACTATTAATAATAAGATAGATATTAATTAAAAAAATTTACAATACCCAAATCGATTCAAGATTAAACTATAATATATTACTGTATAATAATTTTTAATTTTTGAATTTTTACTTCTTTTATAAAAGTATATATATTTTTTGATTAAAAATAAATTATTCAAATTATATTTGTCGCACTCATAATTTATTATGTAATAAATATTTTATAAAAATAAACTAATAAAAAATTAAAATCAATATTTAAAATTATAATAAATAAAATAAAAATTAGATTTATTAATTATTAAGTGGTATATAGCGGCTTAATGGATTATGTATTTAGGAGTTTACTAATTTACCTATATATGCATTTGGTGGTTTATATGTTTTATTTAAAAAATAAAATAACCAAAAATTTATTTTTGTTATTTTTTGATATTTTCAAAGGTTATATCCTTTAAAAATACAATATATTTTAAATCTTTTTCTAAAGTGAATACAATCTTTAGTTATAATAATCATTATATTTATATATCATATAAATTCAATATAAACAATTTTATTGATAAATATTCTAATAATGATCAAATAATATATTAATAATCTATTATTAATAAGAAAGATATCAATTAAAATTTAATTACAAAACCTAAATGATTCAGAAGCATAACAAAATATATTACTATATTATAATTTTTTGTTTTGAATTTTTTTATTATTTTAAAAAGTTTATGTTTATTTTTTTGAAGAAAAATAATTTATATAAATTATATTTGTCAAACTCATACTTTATTCTGTAATTAATATATTTATAAAAATAAACAAATAAATAATTAAAATGAATATTTAAAATTATAATGAAAAAAAAATGAGATTTATTATTTATTATTTATTATTTCGCGATACCGGTTTAATTTAAATTATATATTTCACAATAATAATTTATTTTGTAATTAATATTTCTATAAAAATAAACTAATAAATATTTAAAATAAAAATTTAAAATTATACTGAATAAAATTTAAAATGAGATTTATGATTTATTATTACTATATACTAGTTTAATGGATTAAGTATTTATAGGTTTTTTAATTTAGGATTTTAGTGATTTATGTTTTTAGGCTTTTGTTGGTTTATACGTTTTATTTAAAAAATAAAAATATCAAAAAAATGTCTATAATTTTTTCTAATTTTCATATGTTATAACATTTGAAAATATAATAATATTTAAATTTTTTTGAAATGTGAATACAATACTTAGTTATAATAATATTAAGAATTATATATCATATAAATTCAATATAAATAATTTTATTGATATATATTATAATAATGATCAAAATTAAATGTATAAACTATTGATATTAAGATAGATATTAATTAAAAAATAATTACAAAACCCAAATTGATTCAAAATTATAGTAAAATATATTTCTAGATAACAATTTTTAATTTTTAAATTTTTACTTCTTTTATAAGAAGATATATTTTTAAAATTATATTTGTCGCACTCATAATTTATTTTGTAATAAATATTTCTATAAAAATAAACTAATAAATAATTAAAATGAATATTTAAAATTATAATAAATAGAATTAAAAATTAGATTTATTAATTATTAAGTAGTATATAGCAGTTTAATGGATTATGTATTTTGGAATTACGGGGTTTAAGAGTTTACTAATTTAACTATGTATGCATTTAGTGGTTTATAGGTTTTATTAAAAAAATAAAATAATAAAAAATTTATTTTTATTATTTTTTAATATTTTCAATGGTTATAACCTTTGAAAATTTAATAATTTTTAATTTTTTTTAAATGTGAATACAATATTTAGTTATAATAATCATTATATTTATATATCATATAAATTCAATATAAACATATTTATAGATAAATATTCTTATAATGATCAAAAAATAAATTAATAATCTATTATTAATAAGATAGATATCAATTAAAACATAATTATAAAACCTAAAATGATTTAGAAGAAAAGCAAAATATATTACTATATAATAATTTTTTGTTTCGAAATTTTTTTTTCTTTTAAAAAGTTTATCAATAATTTTTTGATGAAAAATAATTTATATAAATTATACTTGTCTAACTCAATTTATTTTGTAATTAATATTTATATATAAATAAACAAATAAATAATTAAAATGAATTTTTAAAATTATAATGAAAAAAAAATGAGATTTATTATTTATTATTTATTATTTATTATTTAGGCATACCGGTTTAATTTAAATTAGATTTGTCTCACTAATAATTTATTTTGTTATTTATATTTCTATAAAATAAATTGATAAATAATTAAAATAAAAATTTAAAATTATACTGAATAAAAATTAAAATGAAATTTATGATTTATTATTAATATATTCCAGTTTAATGATTTAAGTATTTAGTGGTTTTTTCGTTAGGAGTTTAGCGATTTATGTTTTTAGGCTTTTAGTGGTTTATAGGTTTTATTTAAAAAAATAAATAACAAAAAAATTTCTATAATTTTTTATCATTTTCATAGGTTATAACATTTCAAAATATAATAATATTTAAAATTTTTTGAAATTTTAATACAATATTTTGTTATAATAATATTAATAATTATATATCATATAAATTTAATATAAATAATTTTATTGATAGATATTATAATAATGATCAAAAATTAAATTTATAAACTATTAATATTAAGATAGATATTAATTAAAAAATATTTACAAAACCCAAATATATTCCAAATTAAAGTAACTTATATTACGTGATAATAATTTTTAATTTTTAATTTATACTTTTTTATAAGCGTATATTTTTATTAGATAAATAATATATTATTTTAATTATATTTGTCCCACTCATAATTTATTTTGTAATAAATATTTCTAAATAAATACACTAATAAATAATTAAAATCAATATTTAAAAATATAAAAAATAGCAATAAAAATTAGATTTATTAATTATTAAGTAGTATTTAGCGGTTTAATGGTTTATGTATTTAGGCATTACGTGGTTTAGGAGTTTAATAATTTAATACTATATGCATATAGTAGGGCTGCTCACGAGACTTGGAGATTAGCGACCCGACTCGAAGTCGTGTCCCGAAAGAATTGAGACTGAGAAAATTCCGTTGACTTTGACTTTTCCGTCTCGTTCCGTCACATATTTTTTCTTTTGGGATGGTTCCGGATCTTAAAGCAATATCCATCCCGAGAACCATACCATCCTAAAAAACTGATACTAGAACCAGGAATATATATATATATATATATATATATATAACATAAAGATGCCACCAATTCCGCTACTATACCCAAGTTTGACCAACGATTTGCACGTCAGTAGCGCTGCGAGCCTCCACCAGAGTTTCCTCTGGCTTCGCCCTACTCCGGCATAGTTCACCATCTTTCGGGTCCCAACATGCACGCTCCCACTCAAACCTTTCACAATAAGAAAAATTCATGGTCGGTCGACGATGCAACCAATCAGTATCTCATCCCTCAACTTCATTACGCAGCCATGGCGCACAAGGGCCACCAACTCGCATGCATGTCAGACTCCTTGGTCCGTGTTTCAAGACGGGTCAAATGGGGAGCACGCCCGTCGATGCCAGCAGCGCGCAAATGCAACAAAAATTAAATATCAGCGCACGCTATTACCCTTGGTGACGGAGGCACGCCAGCCCCGAGACATAAGATATCCTCCAAATCATGCTGCCGCGGTAACCCGCATCGAACACAATCCGCCGCCCACAACCGCATAGCCGCAACTATTAGGCAGTCGACCACGATTTGAAAACAGCCGCCCCCATCCGCTTCCCCCCCAGCAATTTCAAGCACTCTTTGACTCTCTTTTCAGAGTCCTTTTCATCTTTCCCTCACGGTACTTGTTCGCTATCGGTCTCTCGCCCATATTCAGCCTTCGACAAAATTTACTGCCCGATTGAGGCTGCAATCCCAAACAACCTTACTCAGAGACAACACCTCAGATGCAATGACAAATTCAATGCGACGGGGCTCTCACCCTCTCCAGCACCCCCTTCCAAAGGACTTGCACCGAAAATCATCGACGAGAATGTTTTTCCAAACTACAATTCAAAACACGCGAAGACATTTTGATTCAAAACGTAGACTCTTCCCCTTTCGCGGTTGAGGGTGCTATTCAAAAAATTAGAGGAGTGGTGAACTATGCGAGAAGGAGTCCTAAAAGATTAGATATGTTTAAGTTATGTGTTCTAACTGAGAGAGGCTGGACAAACGGCATAATTTTGGCTCGTTTCTTGAAAACTTTTTATGAGGTAACTTGTAAATTTTCAGGCTCATAATATTCTACCATTAGTGTTTATTTTGCTGAGATTATTCAAATTTCGAAAAAAAAATTGAGCTTTGTGAATATAGTATATATACAATGGTGTCTGTAATGGGTATGAAAATGAGGCATAAATTCAACAAATATTGGGGTTCTCTTCAGTCAACAAATATTATGCTTTTTGTAGCGGTAGTGTTGGATCATAGATATAAGCTCAAATATCTCAAGGTTAAGTACACTAAGCATTATGGAGAGGAATTGGCTAAAATTTGGTTAAAAGGGTTATAAATGCTTTAAATTAGATGATGGATGATTATAAAGATTTAAATGAAGATGAATCAAAAAAGATGATTTCTCTTCTACAGTGTTGAAAAAAAATGATGATTTCTTTGATGGTAGTGATACTTATATTGATGATTTTTTTGTTGAATTGGAGAAAGAACAAGAAGTTGCAGTTTTGGAAGAGTTGGATAGGTACTTGGAGGACAAACTTGAAAAAAATAGAATTGATTTTGATCTTGTAAACTGGTGGAAGGTAAATGAGGCTAGGTATCCTTCTTTGGAAAATGTAGCAAAAGATGTATTTGCTATCCAAGTATTTACTGTGGCCTACGAATCTACATTTAGCACTGGGGAAAGAACTTTAGAAAAATTTAGGAGTTCTTTAACACCTATTATAGCTGAATTTCTCATATGTCTACAAAATTGGTTGAGAAGCTCAAACAAACTTATTGGAATTGAAGAATTAGTTCAAGATCTTGATGATAATGAATCAGGTTAGTATACAAATCTTGTAAATTTTAATTTCACTTTTACTTATTTTATTAATTCAATTTAATAAAAATATGGTTCAATTACAATTTTCAGAGGGGTCACAAGATCCAAATATTTTTCCAACTATAGTTGGCCAACTAAATGCATATAAAGTTAAATCAGTAAACTCTTAAATCACGTAATGCCTAAATACATAAACCATTAAACTGCTAGATACTACTTAATAATTAATAATTCTATTTTTTATTGCTATTTATTATATTTTTAAATATTCATTTTAATTATTTATTAGTGTATTTATTTAGAAATATTTATTACAAAATAAATTATGAGTGGGAAAAATATAATTTAAATAATATATAATTTATCTAATAAAAATATACGCCTATAAAAGAAGTATAAATTTAAAAATTAAAAATTGTTATCAAGTAATATATGTTACTTTAATTTTAATCAATTTGGGTTTTGTATATATTTTTTAATTAATATTTATCTTAATATTAATAGTTTTTAAATTTAATTTTTGATCATTATTATAATATCTATCAATAAAATTATTTATATTAAATTTATATGTTATATAATTATTAATATTATTATAACAAAATATTGTATAAAAATTTCAAAAAATTTTAAATATTATTATATTTTCAAATGTTATAACCTATGAAAATGATAAAAAATTATATAAATTTTTTTGTTATTTTATTTTTTTATATAAAACCTATAAACCACTAAAAGCCTAAAAACATAAATCGCTAAGCTCCTAACGACAAAACCTCTAAATACTTAAACTATTAAACTGTTATACATTAATAATATATCTTTAATCTCATTTTAAGTTTTATTCAGTATAATTTTAAATTTTTATTTTAATTATTTATGAATTTATTTTATAGAAATATTAATTACAAAATAAATTATTAGTGAGACAGATCTAATTTAAATTAAACTGCTATCCCTAAATAATAATTAATAAATCTAATTTTTTTTCATTATAATTTTAATTATTCATTTTAATTATTTATTTGTTTATTTATATAAAAATATTAATTACAAAATAAATTGAGATAGGCAAAAATAATTTATATAAATTATTTTTCATCAAAAAATTATAGATAAACTATTTAAAAGAAAAAAAAATTTCGAAACAAAAAATTATTATATAGTAATATATTTTGCTTTGCTTCTGAATCATTTTAGGTTTTGTAATTATATTTTAATAGATATCTATCTTATTAATAATAGATTATAAATTTATTTTTGATCATTATTAGAATATTTATCAATTAAATTATTTATGTTGTATTTACATGTTATATAATTATAAAGGTTATTATAACTAAATATTATTTTTACATTTGAAAATAATTTAAAAATTATTATATTTTTAAGTTAAA